>CM047520.1:24293263-24308263 GCA_026122265.1 Ammodytes dubius | reverse complement strand
GTGTGTACTGCCTCGTTTACAGAGCCTAGGCTGTGTATTATTACAGTAACACATTAAAAACAATGATGTAGTGTGTGTGGGAGGGAGAGCTTGTCAAAATCGTCCAGTCCCCCGTTTCAATCCATCCCTCATATTTATTGGCTTCAGAATATTCTACCAGTGTTTGTCTTGTGAGGAGAATCTATTCTTACTTTGGGTCTGGGTGAGAGCGGCCGAGGCTATAAATAGACCGGGGGTAAAAGACTGAGGTCAATATGAGAAACAGAGGGAGGAGAGGAGAGAGAGAGAGAGAGAGAGAGAGAGAGAGAGAGAGAGAGAGAGAAAGAGAGAGAGAGAATGTTAGTAAATATAGGTCAACAGCCTTCTCCCTGTATTTATTATTCTGTCTGTTCAGATTTGACCTTTTGACTTTGTCCTGGTGAATTAAAAGGTGGACTCACTCAGCCATTCTGGAGAACTTAAAGATCGTTGTCAAAATCACTTTGTAAAAATCAATCAGGTGAATATTGTATTCCTCACGATTCGCTTTCTGTATGTAGAAACAAATCTGTAGTTAAACCTGCAGTGTGTAGAATTTTGGGTTTTATTTCCTAGCAGATTTTGTAGAAAGTAATTATAATATCCATAAGTACATTTAATTTAGTGCATAATAGCTGAATTTTTTTTTTTGAATTATTATTTTTTTCCTTAGAAAGGGTCTCATATATGTCCATATTTCTGCATATTTTGGACCAAGGCCTAGTGCTGCCATCTTGAAAGTGTCATAGTTGGAATGTCATCAGGTGCATTGTTTAAAATTTAGAATTGTTCTTGTCCTTGAAGGCCACTGTAGCTTCTGTTATTATTCTAAAGGGGTGGGGTTACCCAGGGAGTGTTGCATTCTAGAACTTTGTAGAACTTTCTTGATGATGTCATATTACACACTGCACCTTTAATACACAGCCTAGAATCTGTACAAATAAAAAGAAGCATATTGTCTCCATGGCTACCAAGAATATCAACTCCCCCTCCCCTCCATTCAAAACCATTTCTCTCCAACGCATTTCAAAACGGGCAAAAAAAAAAATATCATCTTGGACCTCTCTCACCCAGCGAACCACCTTTTCCAATCTCAGGTTACTAAAGCCACACATCCACCCACTTTAGAAACAGCTTCTTCCACTCAGCAATACGAACTCAATTCCCTTTCGATAACCACAACAATAAGGACTATTTTGATGTGAAAATGAGTCTTTCCAACAGACCTGAGCCACAGACAATGAGGAGAACAGATTTGAGAGGAAAGGTGGCCGACTTTTTTTTTTTTTTAACCTTTATTTCTACAGGTAAATCCCATTGAGACCGAAGACTCTTTTGCAAGGGAGTCCTGTTTTCCTTTCCCACGTTACCATTCACACACACATTCATACACCTATAGCAGGCTAACTATCGACATTCACACGAGGCAAGGTGGGTGAAGTGTCTTGCCCAAGGACACAACAACCATGACACAGGTGGCAGGGCGGGGATCGAACCTCCAACCCTTTGATCATCAGCCGACCCGCTCTACCAACTGAGCTATGGCGACTAGTAACCACAAGGTCGCTGGTTCGATCCCCGGCACCATATAAGGAGGGTGTTATTTGTAAAACTAGTGTTGGCTGGTATTACATCTTCGGTGCCCACTATCTTTACCATTGTGTCCTTGAGCAAGACACTTAACCCCAAAACTGCACCAGGGGCGCTGTAATGGCTGACCCTGCGCTCTGACCCCCTCCGAAGTGTGGTAACTTGAGAGGGGATATGCGAAGAATGAATTTTGATATATCTTGTGTAAATTGACAAATAAAGAACATAGAAAAGGAATGGAGGTTTTGTCTGTGGCTGCATAGTCTGGCTCACCGGTAGTCTATAGTTGTGATGATATATTAACTTATGATTAACTAAAATATGATAACTAATGATAACATCTTAAACCTGCAGTGTGTAGAATTTTGGGTTTTATTTCCTAGCAGATTTTGTAGAAAGTAATTATAATATCCATAAGTACATTTAATTTAGTGCATAATAGCTGAAAAAAATTATTTTAATTATTATTGTTTCCCTTAGAAAGGGTCTCATATATGTCCATATTTCTGCATATTTTGGACCAAGGCCTAGTGCCATCTTGAAAGTGTCATAGTTGGAATATCATCAGGTGCATTGTTTAAAATTTAGAATTGTTCTTGTCCTTGAAGGCCACTGTAGCTTCTGTTATTATTTCGAAAGGGTTGGGGTTACCCAGGGAGTGTTGCATTCTAGAACTTTGTAGAACTTTCTTGATGATGTCATATTACACACTGCACCTTTAATGCTTGAGCTACTAAATGCTTGGCTATATTCTAGAATGGATACATTCTCCGTGGGTTCCCTCTCTAGATGCAACACGTTTCGTTTGATGAATGAAAGTGTTTTGAAGTGACAGTGACCAAACACCTGATCCCTTGTGTTGTCATGTTCTACCCCAGCTGCACTGCACTGAGGCAGGGACAGGGTTGTAAACATGAGAGCAGAGAAGCAGCAGTAGTTGTAGTGAGGGAGATTTGGCCTCTAGTCTAGACCAAACTACAGCCTGTTAATATGGTCTGGTTGCATGCTTTATCCTTTAGGCCTGACTTGCTTAGGATTTCTTTAAACCAATCACAATTGTCTTGATCGAACATTTACACATTTAAACGTCTAAACATTTTTTGAAAACAATTGCTGACCAGAAGGTAGTGGATCGTGACGCGATATTCACTGATATTGACAAGACATTTTTTTTGACAACAAGCATTCTCCAGAATCACTGACTCCACCTTTAACAGCCAAGTGACCAAAAAAGAACAGCAATCAAAACATCAAAACATGATTTAAACCATTTGATGGATGGCAAAGCAAATGTAAACGAATGAAAATATATTAATTCAAATGGATGTGAGAGGATCTGAATTCAGCCCGTAGCTAAGGCTCAAACGGAGGCGCTGAATCTGACTGACATTTCACTCAAATAGTCACACTTAAGTTCCCTCTTAGTGTGAGAGAGTGAGACAGGGACTGAGAGTGTGAGAGTTGGCGAGCTTGGTGTGACTGACACGCGCACACACACACACACACACACACACACACGCACGCACGCACGCACGCACGCACGCACGCGCACACACACACACACACACACAGTGACTCTGCACACACACACACACACACACACACACACACACACACAACACACACACACACACACACACACACACACACACACACACACACACACACACACACACACACACACACACACACACACACACACACACAGTGACTCTGCACACACCATCAGTATACTGCCAGCTGCCATCTGCACAGGCAGTATACTGAGCATTTGTATTTGCGTCTTGTTCACAATAACTGGGATGGGAGCTCCAGATTAAAGACATTGAATATGTTGAGTTTTGCCCCAAAGATATATGAACTACAGTAAATATATTCGCAGAACTTTTGGTTCCAAAATATTTTTAACTTGTGGAATTAATTAAATGGAATTATCTTTAGTTAAAATAATTACATTTACGTTTTGCACACTATTACAGGATGGCACAGTTGTTTGCTCCTTCATAGGTCTGAGCAACCCAAACTGTCCTCACACATTGATCGTGAATAGTCTTAACCCACTTATCCTCTCCACGGTCAATAGGGCTGGAGTCTGTCGGAGCACACCCTGTCCTTTAATATAAAACCTTTATCAGGACCAACACGCAATCTTATCTATTAGCACTCCACATACTTCCATAGCTAGCATGTGTGTGCCTCTGTCTGTGTGTGTGTGTGGTGTGTGTGTGTGTGTGTGTGTGTGTGTGTGTGTGTTTGTGTGTTATTTTGTTGAGGTAAACATTGTGGAAAAATGTGTGCGATTCATGGTTTGAACAACTCCAGGGACATCTATACCTGTCAGAAATATTCACAACGGGACTTGAATGAAAGCTTAGATTTCCCCTTTACAATGATACCAAACAAATTATTAAGAAACAATGACAAAGGGGTCGCCCTTAGCTCAGTTGGTAAGGCGTCCCCCCCCATGGGCCTCGGCCAGCAGCGGACCCGGGTTAGATTCCAGCCCGCGGTTGTTCTCTGCATGTCACTCCCCTCTCTGCCCCATTTCAACTCTGTCTCTACACTATCAATAAAGCATAAAAAAGAAAAAAAAGAAAAAGAAAAAAGAAAAGAAACAATGTCAATGTCCTGAACATGAGCCTAAACCAAGATATGCCCCAGCGTCTAAAATGCAATTTACTTAAAGGGGGATGTTAACTACATCAGCTGATAACTCAAATTAAGCTACCATGAAGGGTTATCATACCAAAATATCACCTACAGCCAAGTATCTTTAAAAGAAATACAGTATTTTTAAGTTCTGCCACCTTGACTGCGACTAAAATCTGGTCTGGCCGATGGACATGTCTGGTGTGTTTGCGGTATCACCTTACAAAAGAAAACCCTCCTCCCTCCCCAACTCCACAGTATTGACTGTTACCTTTGCTGACGGGCCTAATGGCGGATGACCTGTGTGTGTGTGTGCGTGTGTGGTGTGTGTGTGTGTGTGTGTAGAGTAGACAACCCCGCAAACACACTCGCAGGCACACACACAAACTCACACACGCACACACACTCACACACACACACACACACACACACACACACACACACACACACACACACACACACACACACACACACACACACACAACACACACACACACACACACACACACACACACACACACACACACACACACACACACACACACACACACACACAACACACACACACACACACACACACACACAACACACACACACACACACACACACACACACACACACACACACATATGGATTGTGTGTGCCGTTGCCTGGCAGTCAGAGGGTGACGGATTAACGGAGTGAAGCGAATGGTCAATAATTTGAGTGACAGGCGGCCATAAGTCTCTGTGACCCGAGGAAAGGTTTTCAATATCCAACAGTGTCTCACACACAAACACATTCATCTTATTTAAGTGGAAAATAACTGACTGCTGTGACTAGACAACACACTCTATTGGCAATACGATACAGACACGTGAACATTACAGTCATATGTGACTGTTTAAAGCCTCTAGGAGCCTCTTGGTTTGCAAAAGGAAAAAAAATCAATCTATGGTATCAACGTTGGGTGTCTCAATACGCTTTTAACAAAATCTGATTGAAAATAAATGTTCAAAAATATTATTGATTGATTGATTGATTCAGTTTTATTTCAGACATATCAAAAAAAGAAAAAATTAAAAGCATGAAAATACAATAAAAAAAAATATGTTCAAATGATTTCACAAATAAAAATAAAAAAAAATAAACAAATAACATATTGAATTGATATGCCTGAAAAGGAGTAGGAAGAAGTATAAATTTGTTATAAAACGTAGTTAAAAAAAACAAGCTTTTTTTACTGTCTATAAGATTGTATGAAACGGCCTTCATGGCAACACTCACTGTTTTAATAGAATGTTTAGGCAGAGAACAGCCGTGATTGGTTCAAAATACTTATTGTGTCATAAGAACCAGAGCATAGCCCATAGCCTCATCTAAACCGAATTTCTGTAAAATGTATCAAACTTAAATGACAATAGCTTTGATGTGGATTGATTAATATGCCTTACTGTTTTCAGCTATTTACTATCATGAAACTAACTCCCCAATGACATAGTTAGGGTGCGACTGTGGCTCAGGTGGTAGAGCAGGTCGGCCGATGATCAAAGGGTTGGAGGTTCGATCCCCGCCCTGCCACCTGTGTCATAGTTGTTGTGTCCTTGGGCAAGACACTTCACCCACCTTGCCTCGTGTGAATGTCGATAGTTAGCCTGCTATCGGTGTATGAATGTGTGTGTGAATGGTAACGTGGGAAAGGAAAACAGGTCTCCCTTGCAAAAGAGTCTTCGGACTCAATGGGATTTACCTGTAGAAATAAAGGTTGAAAAAAAATAATAAAAAAAATAGTTAATTCATGTTTGTAGTGTTGCAACTGGAAAAGGACCAAACACAAACACATTGTCACGTTGGAGGGATGTCTGCCCTCGTCTCCTCAGTTTAATCCATGTTGGGAAGCAATCTTTAGTTTATTAGAAAACGCCACAGTCATCACACACACACACAGGCACACACACACACAGGCACACACACACAACACACACACACACACACACACAACACACACACACACACACACACAACACACACACACACACACACACACACACACACACACACACACACACACACACACACACACACACACACACACACACACACACACACACACACACACACACACACACACACACACACACACACACACACACACACACACACACACACACACACACACACACACACACACACACACACACAACACACACTTCTTAAGCCTCTTGCCTGGATAAATCTGGACTGTATATTTGAGAAGTTTTAATTACAGTTTGGCCAATGGGAGGACAGAACAGGCGTGAACTCTTAAACACAGATTTACTCAAACTGCATGTTCCCCCTCGGGTGTGAAAGTGTCTGTTAAGGTCAACTCACTAATGAGACTGAAAAAGTTCATTCCAGTTCACTGAAGTATAAGTGGAAGCAGGAAAGCACACTGACTTAAGATTAATATTTTTTGTGAATCTAACAGCCGAGGAATCTCACACTTAAAGGTGTAGTCAGTGATTCTGGAAATTTGTAAATCAATTTGGCAAAATCAGTCCGCACTGTGTGTTTTTTCTTTTTAAGATATTTTTTTGGCATTTTTATGCTTTATTGATAGTGTAGAGACAGAGGTGAAATGGGGCAGAGAGGGGAGTGACATGCAGAGAACGGCCGCGGGTGGGAATCGAACCCGGGTTTGCTGCTGGGCCCGGCCCGAGGGGGGGACGCCCTACCAACTGAGCTAAGGGCGCCCCCGTAATGTGTGTTTGCTACATTTCAAGTTGGTGTTGTTCATACACAGCCTAGGCTCTGTAAGCTGGTATGTAACCAAGGCGGTATGTAGACAGAGGGGTGCCTACCTTAGCTAGCAACATGCCCGTATACAGACAGAGCCTATTTGATTTGATTGAAACTTATTTCGAACACGTAAAAGAAAACAGAAATGATCATACAGAAAATAATGATGTTACACCAAATAGAAAGCATAGTTAGTACATGAATGACAAATGCTTCATAATTATAACAACATGTTAGAAAATGCTTATTAACACTGGATTATTTCTCTAGTGCACACACAGTACTGACAGGTAGCGGACCGTGAGGAGATATTCACTGATTTTGAACAAGCATTCTCTAGAATCGCTGTCTCCACCTTTAACAAGTGGTGTGACCATTTTGTAAAAAAACAAGGCAGGTGTGTGTGTGTGTGTGTGTGTGTGTGTGTGTGTGTGTGTGTGTGTGTGTGTGGTGTGTGTGTGTGTGTGCGTGTGTGTGTGTGTGTTCCAGACCAGCGTTCCAGAGGCCTACCGCGGCAATGACCTGGACTGACCTGTAATTAACACACGAGCCGCTGCAATTAGTCTCCAACTGTAAGAGAGCACAAGGCTGCTGTCAGGGGGAAGATGAATTGTTCACATATTCAAGGGAGTTTTTTCCTATTCACTTTACTATCCATTACATAATCATATATACCATAGTCTGTGTGAATACTCTATTCTGATTGGCTGGAGAACATTCCATAGGTGTGGATTAACCCCTGATGTATGGACTATCCATGACATAATCATATGTTTTAAAGTTTGGTCAGGAAAGCCATGGACATGTTTAAGCTTTTCTGAGCATATCAGAGACGGATGAAGAAAAATGTCTACATTCAAATTTCACAGGATTGAGTATAGACCAAGAACACACACACACGCGCACGCACACGCACACGCACACACACACACACACCACACACACACACACACACACACACACACACACACACACACACACACACACACACACACACACACACACACACACACACACACACACACACACACACACACACACACACCACACACACACACACACTGCCCAGAGCGATGTCAGCAGTCATGCAAGGTGATGCCAGAGAGAGCTGTCAGGATGTATAGTCGAAACAGTGTCACACAATTCAATACTTCCCAGACTCTGGTGTGTGTGTGTGTGTGTGTGTGTGTGTGTGTGTGTGTGTGTGTGTGCGTGTGTTGTGTGTGTGTGTGTGTGTGTGTGTGTGTGTGTCTGTGTGTGTGTGTGTGTGTGTGAGAGAGTCTACGTCCATGTGTAGAAGGCTGTAAAAATTGATTGGTTGTGGCAGCTTCCTCTTTTCCACCCTGCTGAATAATTAAAAAAAACACACTGTTGAGTCCCTAGAAAGTATAAAAAATAAGAATAGTACTAAATACATTCTCTATCCACTAAAATGCTAATAAAACAAAAACATTTTATCACAGCCTCATGAATTTGTCATAGTAAAAGTTAAGGGCCCTGACATAGTCCAAAAGTGACTACATATAGGTCTTTCTTTACTACATTGACTTTTTAAAGTTAGCATGAGTAGTGATAGCCAGCACTAACAAAACATAGTAAAAAAACACTGTGGTTGCGTTCCGAATCGCATACTCTTTCTTTTTTCTATTCTACATACTACATCCGACGATAAAAAGAATCTAGTTAGGATGCAGTAGGCATACTATTGGGACATACTTTACTCTCTTATTTCATCATAACATTGCGCCTTGATCTTGCCTCTTGCTTTTATATCCGTCGCATCCCTGTTTGTTTTCTTATGGAGGCTTCGTCGATGTTACATCACTTCACGTGCGCACTGGATTGTGGGTCAGAATCGCCCAAATAGGATGCACTTTTCAACACTAACAATCTTGGCCGCATGAAGTAGGACATCCGGGTACTTCTAACCATCCTAAATCTGGCCACAAGAATCGGGACATCCTAAATCTTTTTTCTACATACTATATAGTAGAAAGTATGCGATTCGGAACGCAACCTATGTATAGAAATTGACACTTTAATCACAGAGGAGCAGGAGAGTGTTTGAGTGACAGGAGACCTTTGGGAAGAAGAGCTGAATAACACTGAATACAAATCTAATTAACTGGAAATCTCATTCACACACTGATAAAAAGAAGTTATCCAGAGTCACAGTGCAAATGGTTAGTTTGTCGCCTGACGTAGAGTGACAGTAATAACTGTAAAGCGTGTGTGTGTGTGTGAATGTGTGTGTGTGTGTGTGTGTGTGTGTATGTATGTGTTATACTTGCTATATACTTGTTTTGCGTCACTTCATCCACAAACTAGCAGCGTTTCTTTTCACACAATATTCACACTCCCCTCCCTCCCTCCCTCCCTCCCTCCCTCCCTCCCTCCCTCCCTCCCTCTCCTCTCCTCTCCTCTCCCTCCCTCCCTCCCTCTCTCTGCTTCCTCCTCTCCTCTCCTATCTTGTCTTTCCAGCTTTCCTTGTTATCTTATTTTCCCAGCAGCCTTTGCAGCTCTCTCTCTCTCTCCCCGATGTAAACAATCTGCCCCGCGGTCTAGAGCGCTGGGATCAATGTCCTGATCGCTCTGTTTGTCTTATTTTGAGAGCCTTCAGCTTCTCTCCTGTGTCTCCATCAACTCCAGATGTCCCTGGTGTGTGTGTCTCTCTCTGTGTGTGTGTGTGTGTGTGTGTGTGTGTGTGTGTGTGTGTGTGTGTGTGTGTGTGTGTGTGTGTGTGTGTGTGTAGTTGTACTGCTATTTTTGTGAGAACCAATTTGACATTAAGAGGTGACGGTCATTTTGGCCGGTTCTCAGTTCAGGACAGGTCTTCAAAGGGCTGTGTGAGGGTTTACACTAGGTTTTAAGGTTCAGGTTATAATTGGGTTTAGGTGAGGGTTAGGGTCGCTATCTCCCACTAGTCTTACATCCATGAAACTTACCCCACCTATTAGCCTCAGCCTCAGACTATACCCACCAAAGGATTTGATTCTGGGATGAAAAATAACCAGATTTTGAGGGGGGGGGGGGGGGGGGGGGGTGCTTTTCACAGCAATCCAGTCCATTTTTGGGCTATTTACATTGAATTCCATTAATTTCATTGAGGGTTAGGGTTTGTGTATGGGTTGGGGTTAGGCATTTAGTTTTGATGGTTACGTTGTTATGTCAATGAATGTCCTCACAAAGATAGAAATACAAGGGGGCGCCCTTAGCTCAGTTGGTAGGGCGTCCCCCCCCCCCCCCCCCTGGCCGGGCCCAGCAGCAGACCCGGGTTCGATTCCCGCCCGCGGTCGTTCTCTGCACGTCACTCCCCTCTCTGCCCCATTTCACCTCTGTCTCTCTACACTGTCAATAAAAACATAAAAATGCCCAAAAAATACCTTAAAAAAACAAAAACATAGAAATACAAGAGTGTGGGTGTGTGTGTGATTGACTTGCCTCTGTATGGGGTGTGTGAGTCTGTATGTAGCTCCATGCCTGTGGGCATGAGGAGTAAATGGCCTCAAAAAATCCCCAGGGTCGCATCTCAGATTCACTCAGAGAGCAGAGTCATGACTTAGACTTTCATTAAAACACACAGACACACACACACACACACACACACACACACACACACACACACACACACACACACACACACACACACACACACACACACACACACACACACACACACACACACACACACACACACACACACACACACACACACACACACACACACACACACACACACACACACACACACACACACACACACACACACACACACACACACAGAGCGTATATATCAAAGTTGGATGAGTCTGCTTTACAAAGACATGTCGTCCTTCACCCAAGGAACCGGGTAACGTCTGAAAGAAAGATGTGTGTGAACAGTTTTAGCGTTATGTCTGTTTGTGTGGACACATCTATACATGTGTGTAGGTCCGCTCAGGTGTTAACATTTGAGTGTGCTGCGAAGACAGACAGAACTTTGAATAAATCATGATTTTATCATCTTAAAGGTGGTGTCAGCGATTCTGGAGAACGCTTGTTGTCAAAATCACTTTTTTTCAAAATCAAAATCAAATCATTCATTTGTTTGCATACCCCTTTGTTTATATACCAGTTAACAGAGCCTTTTTTAGACCAAGTTTCCAGAGGTCTTTTAAGTCTCCATTGAAGGCAGTATATAAGCCAAGATATTCTTAGGCTCTGTCGATTGTCAGCAGGGGGTTGGGACCTGTCCGAAAGCAGGAAATCAATGCTAGGGGCCGCCGTATCGATGTGAATGTTGAGAATACGATACATGAGCTATACCGTCTCTTAGTGGGAAGTGGACTGAGACGTGAGTCCAGGCCGCACTATTGATCACAGCTGTTAAACCCACTTCTAAAAGCCTTTCATCACAAAGGACATGAAAGACAATTGACGGGATAAAGAAGGATTTTTTTTTAAAGCCTTGAAACTATAAAGTGTTCCGGAGCTCAAGATTACTCCTCCTTGGAACAATCTCACTCAAGGACTTTATTTAGGAATAATTATATTAGATTCAAGCAACGCTCTACATAAGCGCCCTTGAAAACTCAAGATGGACAAATTTCAAAGCACTTGACTTGAAGTGTCT
This sequence comes from Ammodytes dubius, assembly GCA_026122265.1. NCBI lineage: Eukaryota > Metazoa > Chordata > Actinopteri > Uranoscopiformes > Ammodytidae > Ammodytes > Ammodytes dubius. The sequence goes on along the minus strand of CM047520.1, from coordinate 24,296,634 downwards.
TCCGCAGGGTTTTTTGAAGCAACAGAAGAGAAAGAGTTATACAGTAGGTTTTTTTATTTTTTTTTAAAGATATTTTTTGGGCATTTTTATGCTTTATTGACAGTGCAGAGAGACAGAGGTGAAATGGGGCAGAGAGGGGAGTGACATGCAGAGAACGACCGCGGGTGGGAATCGAACCCGGGTCTGCTGCTGGGCCCGGCCCGGGAGGGGACGCCCTACCAACTGAGCTAAAGGCGCCCCTCTATACAGTAGGTTTTAATTTGTCAGTGATTCTGGATAATAGCTACTTGTTGTCAAAATATTTTTTTTTGTCAAAATCAGTGAATATCTCCTCATGATATACGCTACCTGTCTGTTCTGTGTGTGCACTGGAAAAAAATCTAGAGTTCATACATACACAGCCTAGGCTCTGTAAACTGGTATGTAAACAAAGGGTATGACAACAAAGTAAGATATTAATCCTAAAATGTGTCATTTGGACTGTGATAGTGTAGTGTAAATTCGGCATATGATCCATGGGAGAAGTCTGAGTATATTTACATGCACAGGACTGTTGCTGTCCAACTCCATGTCTAAAACCAGCTAACAGATTGTGTCAAAGGCCACAAAGAAGAAATAATTACACTGAAATAAGTCATGGAGATTAAGTGTGAAAATGAAAAAGCTAAATCGGCAATGAAAGCATCTATTTTTCTAATCTGCTATTTCCTTCAAATATTAATGAAGCAAAATCCCTTAACTTTTTAATATGAATGAATGTCAGTTACATTCAAGCCATCGCGAAACAAGTTGACACAAAGTTGATGAATCCGGGGGTGCCCTTAGCTCAGTTGGTAGGGCGTCCCCCCCATGGGCCTCGGCCAGCAGCGGACCCGGGTTCGATTCCAGCCCGTGGTCGTTCTCTGCATGTCACTCCCCTCTCTGCCCCATTTCAACTCTGTCTCTACACTATCAATAAAGCATAAAAATGCAAAAAATAAATATCTTTAAGTTGATGAAGCCTATCAGCTCCACAAAACCCTATCTCTTTCTTTTTTTTACTTTGAATAACAGACTAAAGATTCACTCACTGCAGGTTTGATGTTCTGATAATTGAAAAGCTGTTGGAGAAACAATTGAGCCAGTCAGAGCTTCTGTTGATTAGCCATTGGTCATCTCCCGAAAATTATTAAAATTAAAGGGATAGTTCAGTATTCTTGAAGTGTGGTTGTATGAGGAACTTATGCATAGTAAGTGGGTTATGGAGACAGATACACACACACACACACACACACACACACACACCACACACACACACACACACACACACACACACACACACACACACACACACACACACTTCTCCTGCATAGTAAGTGTGTTACCTTATGGATATGGAGATCAGTGCAGTCACTATAAGGAGTTTGGCAGAGACGTGGCTGTAGCAGACGATAATTTGTCTAATTTTAGTGTGGTGTGTGTGTGTGTGTGTGTGTGTGTGTGTGTGTGTGTGTGTGTGTGTGTGTGTGTGTGTGTGTGTGTGTGTGTGTGAGAGAGAGAGAGAAATACTGGACATCGTTGTCATTTTCAATCAGCTTGCGTGTTGAAGACTGCGGCGGTTTGACATTCTGTTATCTTCTTGTCCTTCTATGTGTCACTCTTCCTCACTCACTCACTCACTCACTCACTCGATCACTCACTCGATCACTCACTCACTCACTCACTCACTCACTCACTCACTCACTCACTCACTCACTCACTCCCTCCCTCACTCACTCCCTCACTCACTCGATCACATCACTCACTCACTCACTCACTCACTCACTCACTCACTCACTCACTCACTCACTCACTCAACTCACTCACTCACTCACTCACTCACTCACTCACTCACACTCACTCACTCACTCACTCACTCACTCACTCACTCACTCACTCACTCACTTACTGAAGGTAGCTTTGGTTGGATATTGTTCAAAAGAAATTTGATAAAGATAAAGATAGCAGTTCCAGGACAATCATTTTTCGATAGCAATTTTATGAAATCCTTCTTTAAACCAGAGAACATCACACAATATGATAAAAGAAAAAAACATAAAAGGTGGAGTCAGTGATTCTGGAGAACGCTTGTTTTCAGAATGACTTTTTTGTCAAAATCAGTGAATATCTCCTCATGCACAGCGCACACACAGTATGGACAGCTAGCGAATCATGAGATATTCATTGATTTTGACAAAAAGATCTCTTCAAGTAAGGAAATTTAGTATTGAATGATATTGTTTTTTTCGTTAATCGATGGTATGGAGGCATTTCGGTCGGAGCCAAATGAGTATTGAACTTTGACACCCAGCCCTATGCAGGAGTGATATTTTTCTGTTTTTCTGTTCTCTGTGTTCCCTGCAATTGGCTCGATACCTGTAAGCTCCTACTTCTGATACAATTATCTTTAATGAATCCCTCTCTCTCTCTCTCTCTCTCTCTCTCTCTCTCTCTCTCTCTCTCCCTCTCTCTCTGTTTCTCTCTCTCTCTCCCTCTCTCTCTTTCTCTCTCTCTTCTCTCTCTCTCTCTCTCTCCTCTCTCTCTCTCTCTCCTCTCTCTCTCTCTCTCTCTCTCTCTCTCTCTCTCCTCTCTCTCTCTCTCTCTCTCTCTCTCTCTCTCTCTCTCTCTCTCTCTCTCTCTCTCTCTCTCTCTCTCTCTCTCTCTCTCCTCTCTCTCTCTCTCTCTCTCCTCTCTCTCTCTCTCTCTCTCTCTTTGCCAGCAGCGGATGCGGTGCCGGTGCAGCAGAAAGATGGGGAACAGGTAAAATACAATTTTAAATTATAAAAAAAATAAAAAATGTTTAATACATATTTCTGCCCACCTCAGTCTATTTTCACATTCTGCTGAAAGCCAACGTGACTGAATACAAAAGCTCAGCTCTGCTCTTATGTCTGAATTGTTTCCAGGCAAAAAAAAACATTATTTTATTATTAAATCGTTTGCAGTATTTGAGAGACAAAACGCTAAATGTGTCACTGACTTGGTACTTAAATTCAACATTCTTACTGTACTATGATAGCTTTTGGGGCGGCAGTGGTGAAGTGGGCAGGGAGGTCACCTCTGGAGTGCAGGGTCAGAGGTTTGATCCCCGGCCTACCCGCCACATGTCGAAGTGTCCTTGGGCAAGACATTGAACCCCAAATTGCGTGGTATCTGCTGCTATCGGTGTATGAATGTGAGCGTGATTGGGTGAATGTGTACAAAACAATGTAAAGCGCTTTGAGTCTGTGAAAAACCAGGGAAAAGCGCTATATAAGTGGAGTCCATTTACCATTTCACACCAGACAAGCAGAATATTAATAATAACTACCAGTGATATTAATAGCAGCAACTGAACATGTCTCAATATCTGG
>CM047520.1:24265763-24285763 GCA_026122265.1 Ammodytes dubius | reverse complement strand
CTCCCTCCCTCCCTCCCTCCTCCCTTCTCCCTCCCTCCCTCCCTCCTCCCTTCCTCCCTCCCTCCCTCCCTTCTCCTCCCTCCCTCCCTCTCTCCTCCCTCCCTCCCCCCTCTCTTAACCCTCCCTCCTCCCTTCCCTCCCTGCATCCTCCCTCCCTCCCTCCCTCCCTCCCTCCCCTCTCTCTCTCTCTAGTTGTCTATGGAGGACACCAGCTCCATGCTGCCGCGCCACAAGAGGAAGTCAGCCGACAGCTACGGGATCGGCGCTCTGGCTAAGTCCTCTCTGACAGGTGTGTCAGGTGTGTGTCTGTGCTGCCATGGTAACAGCCCCCATGTTGCCTCCCCTCGCTCCTAACAAAGAAAGTCAACGTCGGCCGGTGAAGTTGTGTCTGTTGTTGAGACCAGATTAAGATTCTAGCCTGGCACCGCCCGCGTATACGTACTGCCGCTCAATTTTTATTTCCCTTCAGTAGTCAGTCTGGCCCTGCAGTATATTCTCAGGTTTTATCCAGACAGAATTTTGACACAGTTCTAGTAGGACCAGGCTAATTAAACCTGCAGTGTGTAGAATTTTGGGTTTTATTTCCTAGCAGATTTTGTAGAAAGTAATTATAATATCCATATGTACATTTAATTTAGTGCATAATAGCTGAAAAAAAAAGTTTTTAATTATTTTTTTTCCCCCTTAGAAAGGGTCTCATATGTCCATATTTCTGCAAATCTTGGACCAAAGCCTAGTGCCGCCATCTTGAAAGTGTCATAGTTGGAATGTCATCAGGTGAATTGTTTAAACATGTAGAATTGTTCTTGTCCTTGAAGGCCACTGTAGCTTCTGTTATTATTCGAAAGGGTTGGGGTTACCCAGGGAGCGTTGCATTCTAGAACTTTGTAGAACTTTCTTGATGATGTCATATTACACACTGCACCTTTAAGGGCTAAAAGTCCTTTCAAGTTTTTTTAATTCGAGGATAAGCCACTTGAGCATGTAGCATCTCCAAAAACAGCAACAATGACACAACAAATAAATAATAATAATAATGGCCTCAACAACGTTCAGCTTCACTGTAGACGCGGAGGTAGAAGGAGCTTGGATCCAACATGGCCGCCCCTGTGGGTGCCCCCTCCTATGTCACTATATCACTATGGTTGCGTTCCGAATCGCATACTCTTTCTTTTTTCTATTCTACATACTACATCCGACGATAAAAATAATCTAGTTAGGATGCAGTAGGCATACTATTGGGACATACTTTTCTCTCTTATTTCATCATAACATTGCGCCTTGATCTTGCCTCTTGCTTTTATATCCGTCGCATCCCCGTTTGTTTTCATATGGAGGCTTTGTCGATGTGACGTCACTTCACGTGCGCACTGGATTGTGGGTCAGAATCGCCCAAATAGGATGCACTTTTCAACACTAACAATCTTGGCCGCATGAAGTAGGACATCCGGGTACTTCTAACCATCCTAAATCTGGCCACAAGAATCGGGACATCCTAAATCTTTTTTCTACCATACTACATAGTAGAAAGTATGCGATTCGGAACGCAACCACTATGTCACTCTTTACTATTCCCTTCTCTTGCATTAATATCAACAGCAGACGTCAATGACAGATTCATTTTGCAGAGTCATTGACGGGAAATTCAATCAGATCTTTGATTTCAAAGAAACTAAAGTAAGTCACAATGCTTACTTTAATTCCCCTATTCAAGCATCTCCACAGGTGTGTTGGGACTACTCTTCAATTTTTTTTTATTCCCGGTAAAGGGTTTTTACTGGGAGTTTTTTCTCAGCGTAAGGGCAGGGTGTCATATTGTATCATATATCATATTGTATGAAATGTAAAGCCCACTGAGACAAATGTATTTGTGATTTTGGGCTATACAAATAAAACTGATTTGATTTGATTTGATTTGATTTGGGACATGTAGAGTGTCTGTAATGGTGGCAGTGCTGGTGGTGGCGTGGATATACTATATATGGTATTGATATTTGTGAATTAGTGATTTTTATGTGACTTTAAGTGGTTGGCTCTTTTGTGATATATTTGGTTTTTGTGCTACAAACTGTGGGTCATTGTGCTTACGTGTTTGGGTGTAGCACCTCAGTGTTTGTGTATGTTTTTGTAAGGTTTTTCGTTGTTGTGTCTGGTGCACTTTAAAATCAATATATTGGAATCATATATGTATAATTGTAATGTATTATGTATAGTGTGAACTGGTCAGAATTGTCTAGCCTTCATCAGTGCCGTTTAAGAATAGTGTATAGAATTATTATTATTATAGAATTATTGTTGAAACAGCAAATATTTCCAACAGCATCACTATTCATCTCCATTCATTCCATTGTACATGTAAACCTCCCCAATTAGACTCTGTAGAACGTGTCTGAATTCCAAATGAGTCTGGCTCTCATTGTCTAAAGGAGCAAAGCGTTTCTATATTTAGCTCAGGCTGTTTCTGGCCCCCTGTACCGCGGCTGTGTCTGTGTACTCATGCCTGTTTGAATTTAATTTGATTTTTCTATCGATCAACATTCTCTCTGCCATAGCATTCTGACTTGGGTCCCAAAAAAATCAATGAATATCTCCTCACGATCTGCTACTTGTCTGTACTGTGTGTGCGCTGAAAAATTCCAGTGTTAGTAGTACATAGCCTAGGCTCTGTAAACGGGCATGTTGCTTGCTAGCTATAGTGGAGCCCTTTGTGTACATAGGCCTACCGGTTTACAGAGCCTAGGCTGGGTATTAACAATGGATTTATTTTTCAGCGCACACACAGTACAGACAGATAGCGGATCGCAATAGCAGAATATGCCGTAGTAGTCTCGGTTTCTATGTCGACATATTAACAGGTTACATTTTTAGGCAAAATATCAGAGAACTTCAAGAGAGAAAGACCCAGGCATCGCTTTATGAGCCGTTCAACTCATTCACATCCGTCACATCACCATTATCATATAAAACAACATTCATGACATTGAACGACCTTCCTACCCTTTTTTTTTTCAAAGATAATTTTTTTGGGCATTTTCAAGCTTTATTAGATAGTACAGAGTTGAAATGGGGAGACAGAGAGAGAGAGAGAGAGAGAGAGAGAGAGAGAGAGAGAGAGAGAGAGAGAGGGGGGGGGGGGGTTGTATGACATGCAGTAAAGATCCATGGGTCGAATTTTAACCTGCGACCACTGCAACAAAGGCCTGAGCCAATATGGTACACGCTCTATCCAGTACGCCATCGGAGCGCCCTGACACTCCTACCTTTTACACTATTGTGTTAATGAACGAGGAATTAAAGCCAAACAGTAAGACTGAGATTGTACTGAACAGCTGTTAAAGTGTGAGTATGAAGCAAATTTGTTGCAAAAAAAAAGATGCTTGAAAGAAGTTTGACATCTTTATAAGCTACTACAGTAGAGCTGTAAGGTCATGGTCACTGAATACATCCAAACCAGTACATGTCTCACCCCCTTGGCATTATCCATAATAGTTTCAAGTTCATAAATGTTTCATGTCTCTCCACATCATCACCCAGCGCTCATATTTATTCTACTCATACACCCGCTCCGTGCTAGCCTGGTGCTACCAGACCATCGTACTTCATTTCATTTGTACAGAAGGTCTGGCAGTGCTGTAATTGGCAAACGTTCACTCACTTGGAGGCGGGTGTCTGTCGAAGTTTAAAACTATTGGATCTGCCCAGTGCCACTCTGGATTAGCCAACCAATCGCATCACGTTTGGTCGTCACGTGTGTCATGAGCCGGCTTTTGACGGTGCGTTCCAGTTGGACAGGAAACTCGGAAATTTCCGACTTCACTACATATTGTAGTCTATGAATCTACCGGTACCTGGCAACAGTAACTTGTTAGAGCCTAACGTTTAGTTATTTGGACGAGAAAGGTTTTAGGCGTCCATACTTTCGCGAGCAGATGCACTGGAACACAGACAGGTCGGAACTCGGAACTACCAAGTCAGAAATCTCCTTCTTCCGAGTATAAAGGAACGCAGCATTCAACTGAAACTGGAGCGCGACTTCGACGGCATCGTTCTCAGCCACTCGCTCTGTTCGCTGATTGGATACTCAGAAATCTGAGTCGAGCAGGATCCCACTGATACATCCCATCACCAGACTGACTACTGAAGGGAAAATGAAATTTGGCCGGAAGTAGGAGGGCGGGCGGAGCCAGGCTAGCTCCGTGCCTCAGTTGGAGGTGTAATTTTGACTGTGTTTTGTGTGTGTGTGTGTGTGTGTGTGTGTGTGAATGTGTATATGTGTGTGTTTGTGTGTATGCCTCTATGTGTCTGTATGAATCTGTGAGTGTGTGTGTGTGTGTGTGTGTGTGTGCATATCTATGTGTGGTGCGTGTATGTGTGTGAGTATGTGTTTGTGTGTGTTTGTGTGTGTGTGTATGTCTGTGTTTCTATCTGTGTGTGTGTGTGTGTGTGTATGTATGTGTTTCTGTCTGTATGTGTGTGAATGTGTTTCTATCTGTGTGTGTGTGTGTATATACCTGTCTCAGGTGTGAGTCGCACCATGAAAGACAAAGTGACCAAGCCGACAGCCATGGCCCAGGGGAAGGTGGCTCACATGATCGAGTGGCAGAGCTGGGGCGTCCCCTCCGCGGGGCCGGCCGGAGCCAAGGGCCACAACCTGCAGAGAGAGAAGCAGAGGAGGCTGGAGAACGACATGTACAGTGACCTCAGTGATGGGGAGAAGGAGGCGCGCTTTGCTGCAGGTGAGGGGCACAAAGCGGGCAACTAGTTTAATTTTGATTGATTCAGTTTTATTTCAGACATATCAAAAAAATAAGAAATTAAAAGCATGAAAATACAATAAAAAATATGTTCAAATGATTTCACTAATAAGAATAAACAAAAAATAAACAAATAATATATTGAATTGATATGCCTGAAAAGGAGTAGGAAGAAGTATAAACTTATTGGATCCTACCCCTTTTCCACAGCTCAATAACTTTAAAATAATTATTATTAATTCAAAGTATAACATCAACAACAATGTATTCAATTTACCCTGGAGGCCAAGTGTAAGTTTCTGCTAAATTGTACAATATCCCTCCCTTTTTAAAAAAACAAACTATTGTTACTTGTGTTGACTTTGCTATGATGAATGCTTTGTAAAGTTTGTAAGTTTATGTTTTTGTTGTACCTTTGATGTATGTTTTGTGCTATTAAATCATAGGGATCTGTAGACATCATGCAGCAGTTTGTGATCTCCGAGTAAAAAAAATCCTCAATGCTTTTTGAAATATTGTGCTCACAAAAACATTACGCAATGAAAAGTATAATGTTGAAACGGAAAATGCGCACAATATGTGATCTTTAATTTGAGCAAATAAACTAACCTGTGTCTGTCTGCAGGCATCATGCAGCAGTTTGCGATCTCGGAGGCGACTCTGTTTGGTTTCATCTCTATGGACGGAGAGAGTAACGGCTGTGACTCCACCCGGGCAGCGCGGCTCGTCTGAGTGAAGCCAACCAGGAGAGCATCACCAGCAGAGGTACAGGGTCTGTGAATAACGGAGATAAAGCGCTATATAAGTCCATTTACCATTACCATTACACTGCTGGGTAGAACATCGTGCACAATGGCACAACATGATTCTGTAGTAGTTTTTTGGGGTTTTTCGTTCACTTTATTTCTTTACCTTATTGTATTTTAATGTTAAGTGGGCATCCTTTATAAGCCCTTCGGTTTTTCTTTTGTCCCACCCGTGCATTTATGTAATGTCTTTGTGCATCTTTTTGCCATTTTAATCTTTTTTATAAATAAAAGCTAAACTAAACTAAACTAAATTAAACTAAACTAAACTAAACTAAACTAAACTAAACTAAACTAAACTAAACTAAACTAAACTAAACTAAACTAAACTAAACTAAACTAAACTAAACTAAACTAAACTAAACTAAACTAAACTAAACTAAACTAAACTAAACTAAACTAAACTAAACTAAACTAAACTAAACTAAAGGGCTACCGGGCAACATGACTACAAGGGTTTGGCTCTGGGTGATCATGGTTGTAAACTGCTGGTGTATTCGGTTGGAATCTTTGACGCTGATCAGACATTGTGTGGAACTATTGCATTTCTAAACTACTCAAATAAGGGTAATTCAGTGAACAGGTTAACGTATGGCTATTGCACATCCGTAACTTGAGTCAGGTTCTTGGGAAAGGGAAGAATAAATCCCCCAAAAAATTGTGAATTCTGGCACTCTGTCTCTACTTGCACAATTAAGCAATAGTTCACGACAGTCTGTGATATGTGCTCATTATACCACAGGTAAAGGGCGTTGTTCGGCCCGACGCGTAGCGGAGGGCCGGCGACCCCTTTAACTGTGGTATAATGAGCACATATCACAGACTGAAGTGAACTATTGCTTTTATAAAACGGTTACAATTATTGCTAAATTAAAGTCATAGACACACTACATTAAACAAAAAACAAGAATACAAAAATGTAGTCCCTCCTGCAGCTGCCTCATTTAAAAAAAAACAAGAATACAAAAATGTAGTCCCTCCTGGCTGCCTGCAAAGTGCACGGCGGTCGCTATGCAACACATTTTAGCGTCCCTCAGAGATAAAGCTATAGGTTAGAGACGGAGCTTGTTTCGACTAAAATTCACTCACCGTGTGCCTAAACTTTCGTTAGTGTCCTGGGCCTCTCTCCATCGCCTTGCTCACTCCCGGAGTAACAACATTTCCACCCTCTCCATCAATCAACATATTTTTAGGCTTCAGTGAACTTTGCTATGGCAAAATGACTCCACACACACTAGTAAAAATACGGTTGTATTCTTTGACATTTTATTTACAATAATTAACATTTTAACTTAGACACTAAACAAGGTTGTAGTCTATTATTTGGCTATTCATTTATATTAATCTGTACATTGCCGTTAATAGTGCAACCATTGAAAAATTGTCCGACATCAGAAGGTTTAATTTTTTTAGGTGGGGATGTGTGTGCTGCGGTGGCGATTATGTTGCTCCACTTTCTCCGGTCCCCAAGTTTCGGTTTCCAGTAGCTCTGGAGAGAGGTTTCAGACTTGTGTCCACTCACCGCCATGATTTCCCTAGTTGCTAGACCAGCGTCGGAAAGCATTTGGATGGTGGTGCTGCGGAGGCAGTGGTTGGTGTATCTCTGTGTCCCGGCTAGTTTGCATATTCTTGGCAACATTGTAGCGAGGTGATTTACACCCATTGCCATGGTTTTCCGTGCGAGAAAGTTTCCCTTTCAGTTTCCGTTTCCAAGGCTTCGACCTACAACTGCTACTTTGTGACCGTTTCTACTTTCCAGGCGCGGCGTGATATGAAACTCTGCAAACTGATTGATTGGAACGCAGTGATCTATGCGCCCGTTATACAACAGTTAGGAACCAATCAGATCGCTGGATTTAAGCCACCCGTTTTATAAATATATTTATTCAATAGCAACGTTTTGGCACTAGACCTACATCAGGCGGGAAATCACCCTTTGGAAAAAGATAGAAATCTAAAGCACTCACAGTCAAAACCACTTACACAGCATGGCTATACGTTATGCTGCATGATCTCTGTTTGCGAGGGTGTAATAGCATTATACACACACATTCTGTTGGAACCTAATTCAGCCATGTGAGGTATTCTGTCAATAAGCCATAGAGGACTTCTGAAGGTCAGAACACCAGCTGCTGCACATTTATGCCTTTCACGGCCACTTAACTGGGCTCTGCCTCAAAAACCAAACAAGATCATCAATCGGGCATTTATGTGTCCTGAAGAGAATTTAAAGGAATACTTCACCCATACAGAACCGGCGTTCTATCATTAGAAAATCGCTATTATTATAATATAATGAATGAGGTTTTTCTTCCCTCAGTCTTCCCTTGGCCCTAGCTGTCCTGTTAACCCTAACCCTGTATTTGACCATGTGTGATGTCACATGTAGGAAAATGTAGGGTTAGACAGTGAGACCATAAAACACTCTTTCTGCCTTTTGCACAGGCTAAGATGAACCAATTTCCATTTTTTTTGCACATTTATACTACATAGGATCTCAGAGTTCAATACACCTTCATATTTCTACCGGTAAAGTAGGTCTTTAACCCTACAATTCAAAGTACGAGTTGTATCCAAACAAGCAAGTGAATAGAATTAAAATGTAGTTGTAGCAGATTTCACTCCACACTTGATTGTATTACAAAATATCTGTTCTGGGAAACAAAGGCATATTGAGCTTTGAGCCTCAGGTGGGGAGATGTCTGTCTAGTTTAGTTTTTAATGGGATGATAAAACAGAGAGAAAGGAACGGAAGAGAACAGTTTGCTCAGAGCGTTTTATATAGTAAAACCTCATCTGACCTCAAAGATTACGTCATAATAATATGAAAACTCACAATACAAACACACACACACATCCTTGTACTTCTATCTTTGTGAGGACACTCATTGACAAAATGCATTGCCTAGCCCCTTACCATAACCTTGATCATCAAAACTAAATGCCTAACCCCAACTCTTACATTAACCCTAACATAAACCTAATTCATACCTGAACCTTAAAACTTAGTGTTAACCCTCAAACAGCCCTTTGAAGAAGTGAGGACCAGGCAAAATGTCCTCACTCCGATTGTAAAAAGCTAAAACTGGTCCTCACAAAGAAAGATGCCTATGCAAATACACACACACACACACACACACACACACACACACACACACACCACACACACACACACACACACACACACAACACACACACACACACACACACACACACACACACACACACACACACACACACACACACACACACACACACACACACACACACACACACACACACACACACACACACACACACACACACACACACGCACGCACGCACGCACACACACACACTCGATTAAAAAGCTACTTGATATCCTTCATGGGTTTTGCCCCATCATTATAACAACACTGCTGCAGATAGGCTAATCATATTACTATTAAAGTAATTACAGTTTGTTGCTGTTAATAAGGTCAGGTTTATTTTTTAATATGGATTCATAAGAGCGTCTTCACCTAATCACAGCATCAACTCTTCAGGGTTTGCAGTATCGCTTCTTTGTTTTGTGGCATTGTTTTTGTGTGAAGGCTCGCTGTGCCTCTTGCTGTCGTCTTAGGTTTTTAACACTCTTTGCTACAGTTAAATTTTCATCCACCTCTCTCCTCTCTTTCACACTATCCTCCTTCTCATCACCGTTTGTTTTTTTCCCTAAAAGGTGGAGTCAGTGATTCTGGAGAATTCTTGTTGTCAAAATCAGTGAATAACTCCTCACGATCCGCTATCTATCTATATTGTGTTGTTGTTGTTGTTAATACACAGCCTAGGTTCTGTAAACAGGCATGTTGCTATTTACAGTGGGACCCCTTTGTTTACATTCCCTTTTGTTTACATACCGGTTTACAGAGCCTAGGCTGTGTATTAACACTTTTTTTTCCCAGCACACACACAGTATAGACAGGTAGCGGATCGTGGTCATAGGATGCAAATTAGCACTTGCTACAATCCTGTATATTTACATGTAAATGTCTATTAATGTGCAATGTCCCTTTTAAATAAATAAACTTAATTAATACATTCACCGATTTTTACAAAAAAAGTGGTTTTGACAACAAGAAATTCTCCAGAATCACTGACTCCATCTTTAAAATGGTTTCAAATTCTCCTATACTGTTTCTAACCCCTGTTCCCTGTGTTTCCAGACCAGGTTGTTCACCACCACTCGTCTGCGGAGGTGTGGCCTCACTCCTACATCTCCCAGGGCCTCTACTGTCTGTCCTCCTCTGACGCCTGGGAGCCAATCAGCACGCAGCCCTCTGGCGTGGCTTCTCCTGCTGCCGGCTCATACATCATGGGTGCTGGTGAGGGTCCATTTATTTATTTTTTATAATTTTTTTTTTTTTTTACACAGACAGCGCACAATTTAAAACAAATACATCATGGGTGCTGGTGAGGGTACATTTTTTATTTATTTTTTTATTATATATTATTATTATTTTTTTACACGGACAGCGCACAAATTTAAAAACAAATGGAACCAGAGTAAGCTAGTAGCTGATTTGCATCTGTTGTCATTTTATCTTAATTGTTGTTTACCTCTACTGAGCATGCTCCACCTGCCCTCAATACTCACTGCACATCCTCACAATGTTCTTCTACTTTGTTTGACACGTTATTGCCAGCTTCTGGATTATGTCAACATTTTCAATCTTTTTTTTGTTTTTGCGTTGTGTGTATTATAAAACACTGTCGTTGTACGGGAATCTTTCTGCAAAAGTAGGGGGAGGGGCGGGGGATTTATTTTTAAATGTCTGTGTAAGTGTGGAGATTCTCAAAACTATTTCTCAACAAAACTTGACTGTGTGAATGTTATCACGAAGTAATAAAATGAATGAATGAATAACTCAAGGACTCCCTGTGAGAAGAGTTACTGTAACTCAATGGGACCTTCCTGGTGAAATAAAGGTTAAATAAATAAAATAAAACTTACTGCTTGTTGTGTGTCTGTCCCAGGAGGCAGCAGTGGGGCAGGGGGGACGCCGGCTGAAGGCTTCGAGGGATCCATCGGCTCCTATCAGTCTCATCTCACTCTGCAGCAGCACAACCAGCTGCAGCAGCTGCAACTGCAACAGCTGCACCACTACCAGCAGCAACAGATCCTACAGTACCAGGTCAGTAGAGTTTTTTTTATTATTATTATTGCTCATTACAAATAATAATAATAATAATAATTGATAGGTTTTATATAGCGCTTTATTGCCTAGGCACTCAAAGACGCTTTACAGGGTTCCTGGTTCAATTCGTTCACACACAGTCATACCGGTGTCAATATACAAACTAACACAGTGGTTTATAATTCAAGCCATGGAAACAGTTTGCCTAATACATCCATAACACCAAAAGATCCATAATTACAATGCATTTTATACATTCAAAAAGGCCAATGCTGAAAACAAATTAATTCTATTTTGCCTTTACATACACTATGTCTTCCAGGAGGGATTTTGTGCTCATAAATACCAAAAAAATAACCAAATCAGTAGTAATAATAGCTTGAGTTACTATGACTCTATGAACTATGACTCTTCATTTATGTAGTCTGTTGTTATTGACTCTGGCACTAAAAACAGGCGCATCGCAAAAAATTTGAATATCAATGAAAAGTTAAAAAATCTGTAATTTAATTCAAAAAGGTGAAACTTTCCTACATTAGAAATGCATTAGACGTGAAGCTAAGAGGTTTTACAGCAAACAACAGTGAATCATGATGAACTAAAGGCTCCCAAAGACAAAGGCCACTGTTGCATTGTTACATCTCATAGCTCATAAAAAGCTTTTGAGAGTTTTGAAATAATAACTTGGAAAGGTCGAGGACTGTGTCTGAGAAAAGGTGAACTGATCCAAGACCGCAATGGAAATGAACCTGTTGGCTTTTCTCTGTCTATTGTTACGCTCTCCCTTTGTGAAGAAGACTGTTGAATATATTTCATGACTTCATTAATAATGTGATGCTTAAAGGCCTACTTCACCGGTTGGAATATGAAGGTGTATTGAACTCGGAGATCCTATGAGTATAAATGTGCAAAAAAAATTTAAATCAGATCATCCTAGCCTGAGAAAAGGCAGAAAGAGTGTTTTATGGTCTCACTGTTTAACCCTACATTTCTCTTTCTGTGATGTCACAGTACACCTTCAATTCCAACGGTGAAGTAGGCCTTTAAGCTTGATTGTCCCCCTTCCCTCCTGCCCCATCTGCCAGGCCTGGTCTGCACTCACACTAGTCCTAACGATCCGGCCTAGGCTCCATTGCTCCTTGCTTATACCACGTCACCATTCTGTTTTATATGTATGTGCTTATTTGTATCGGATTGTTTTAGAATATGTTCATCAAGACACATTTTTTTTTTTACAAACATTTCACTTCCACATCGAACCAACACAAACCCTTGGCAACATTACGTGCATGGACCTATTGGGTCGCAAGGAACAGTCTCATAATTTAGCGAACAAAGCCAAAAAGATTGTCAAAAAGTGATTGTGACAATAAGCTTTCGCTATAATCACTTACTCTCTCTCTCTCTCTCTCTCTCTCCTTCTTCATCTCTCTCTCTCTCTCTCCTCTCTCTCTCTCTCTCTCTCTCTCTCATCTCTCTCTCTCTCTCTCTCTCTCTCTCTCTCTCTCTCTCTCTCTCTCTCTCTCCTCTCTCTCCCCCTCCCCTCTCTCTCTCTCTCTCTCCTCTCTCCTCTCTCTCTCTCTCTCTCTCTCTCTCTCTCCTCTCCTCTCTCTCTCCAGTCTCTTGGAGCCCCGGACCCACAGCGCGTCCCATTCGTTGCAGGCGACCCCCAACAGCACCATCCACAGCCTGGGTCCGCCCACACACCCGCGCCTGGCTGACCTGTGGAGCTCCGCACAGCTGGAGGCGCACCACGTAGGCACAAGCCTGCTGAATCCACATGGTCAGAGAACAGACTCTGCGGAATATAGATGATTAGGACTAGGGAGAGGCGTCTGTACTCTGGGAAAATAGATGATTAGGACTAGGGTAGGCGTCTGTACTCTGAAGAATATAGATGTTTATACACAATCACAGCACAGGCAATACTATAGGACAGGACTAAAGCAGCTATACACACATTACAGAAATTGCGGACACTAATAATAATAAAAATAATAAAATAATAATAATAATAAGATAACAATATGTTATTACTTATTACCGACTCATGTTCCAATATAAAACAAATAGGACAATACATAAAAAGTCCCAAAGCAAAAATCATAAATACAGTATCTAAGTAATATAGTATTAAACTTCTGTAATAACCATATAGATATGGTTTATACACAATCACAGCACAGCAATAGGACATCTATACTCTGTGCATATATATCAATAATAGACTTAATAATAATACGCACTCAAGGTCCAATATAAAACAAAATAGGACAATACATAAATAGTCCCAAAGGGACACATTCATAAATAGAGTATCTAGAAATATACTTAAAATAATGCAATAACTATACCCTTATAAATATACCCTATTGATGATGGTGTGTACACAATCACAGCAGGTAAGACTAGGCCAGGACTAGGCTTTATATATATATATATATAGAGAGAAGAGATTTTGGAACAGATTGAGTCAGTCATTGTTACCATGACAGCATGGTTATTATGAATATGAATGAAGCTAAGGTCTTGATCCCATTTTTTCAGGCAGGTGTCTTCAAAGGTGAAAACAGCTGATGTTGAAATTCTGCACAAGACTAGCCTTGTAGCAGCCAATAATGTAATAATGGTCGATTTCGGAATTATTTTTTTTATTTTTAATGTTAAAGCTTAGCTAGTAACTTGCCAATAACATAATAAAATGTCTGAACCACTAATGTAATAACTTGTAGAGTTAGTAGAGTGTTTGTGTGGTCAGGTCTTTCAGCAGGAATTCTGATAATTTATAGCCAATAAATCATGTTATATAAAGTGATAAAAGTATATAATTACATTGTTGGCTCTGGTTATTAGAGTTTGTAAGGATTTTTTACAACCAGGCCAATAATGTAACAACCCGCAAATAAGGTACGCCTATTACGTTATTACATAATGGCAAAAAGTTATTAAGTTAATGAATAATGATCCAGAAAATTAAATTACTTTATTGGCAAGTTACTACATAATAATCTTTTATGAAAAAAAAAAAATCTTACGCTATTGGCTTCTGCAACTAAGCCATCGTAGTCATTTTCCATTTTGTTTGACATTCATCTTGGCTAATTTTTTCTTGTCTTCTTGGATCTGGCTTTGTTTATATCAGCAGGTTTATTTAACACACATCTAGTGCAGTGAATGATGGGAAGGCTAAACTGTCGGCAAGGTAAGACACGGGCTGGAAGTTTTGCATGGATGGAGCACTTTGCCCCAAACTGTCTGCATGACAAGCCTGCAGCAGAGCGGATGACTTTCACACTACGGACACACTTTAAAACCTTTGCCTGGTTCCTTCAGAGTAGCATGCTTTAAAAAAAAGTCCGCAAGTTTGCAACTCTCGGCATTTGGATTCAGCAACTGTGTATGTTGTACTGTACCTTTAAGTGTGTGCATTTTCTCTCTATGGTGTCCTACACAGGACAAACCAAAAGTTCTGGTTTGGGACGGGGGGTGATATTCTGTTTTTGCATTTTTTTTTTGTACTTCTTTACTATCTTCTTTGCCTGTTTCTATATCTTTGTGAAGGTAAAAGCAACTGAAATTTATTTAGTTTATGTCAATTTTTGATTTAATAAATGTTAAAGCTATAGTGCGTAACTTCTGTCGCCTCCATGAGGAAATTCTGAGTAATTACAACAACACTGAAACATTTCTCCGACTCTTCTTTGGATTTTTCTGAGCTCCTGCGCCAGTGTCGGGGGGCGATAACCAGTTTGTAAACGCTGCCTTTGGAGCTGATAGGCTTAATCAACTTTGTGTGAACTCATTTGGCGATGGCTTGAATGTTACAAACATTAATTTATAGGAAAAAGTTACGCACTATAGCTCCAAGGATAACTGCAGACATTTGAGACATTTGTTGAGATATCTTATCAAGTATACTGTAGCCTATAATGAAAATGTAAACATAGCTTTAAAGATGTTAGAATTGCAGGTCAATAACATGTTTTATTGATTAAAATAGATGTAGCAATATTACACACAAAAAACAAGCAATTGAAACAGTTGCCTTGCTGTTTGAAGGTGGAGGTTCAGGGGCAGATGAGTGGACAGATGGCTGACACCGTCGGCGTGGTGGAGACGGTCGGAGAAGAACCTGAGCTGGAGTCTGAAGGTTTCCCTGGGCAACATGAAGAGGAAGAGGAGCTGACCAAGGTAAATAATAATAATCATATCTTTATTTATATATATAGCATCTCTAAAAACAATGGTTTACAAAGTGCTTTAACAAAACACAATCGAGCAAGTACAATCAAATAAATACATACTAATCAAAAAAACACATAAACAAAAAGATAAATACACACTCATATATAAACACAACAAACAAAACGAGAAACGTAAAGTTTACCCTTATAACATCTTTAAATAAAGGTGAAGTCAGTGATTCTGGAGAACGCTTGATGACCAAATCAGTGAATATCTCCTCACTATCCGCTACCTGTATGTACTGTAAGTGCACTGAAGAAAAAAAGTGTTAATACAAAGCCAAGGCTCTGTATACTGGAATGTTGCTATAGCCACGGTGGTCCAATTTGTTTAAATACCAGTTAACAGACCCTAGGCTGTGTATAAACACTGGAATGTTTGTTCAGCACACACACACACAGTACGGACAGGTAGCAGATCGTGAGGAGGTATTCACTGATTTTGACAAAAAACTAAGTACAAAAATTGTATGTGACAAGCGTTTTCCAGAATCACCGACTACACCTTTAAAACTTGTGACATATCCTAACTGTAGCATCCCACACTGTCTTTCTCTTTCAAAGGTTTTTTTATTAAATGTTAGTAACAAAATTGTAACACAATGAATACAAATTTTTTCCCCTTTTTTTCCCGAACATACCCCACCCACATCCCACCGTCACACCCAACAACACGAAATACACACTACAAGAAACAGAAATAAACAATCAATATGAAAATGAAAAAAACAAAAAACAAAAACATAAACATAAACACACTGTCTTTCTAACCTTCAGTTCCTGGTCTTTGTTTAACAGGTAGAAGAAGTCACATTAACCTTGGAGCCGGAGCCGCGCTCTTTGACTGCGTCCCCTCTTCGCTCAGACTCCCCGTCCACCAGAGGCCTGAGCCCCGGACTGCCCACGCACACAGCCGATTACATCACCGAGAGGATTCCCTTTGACGTCACGGTTACGCCCTGTGTCGTCCAATCGAAAGAGGCAGAGGCCAAGGAGGAGGCCGCCATTGTTGTTGTCGCGACCAATTGAATCATATTAGGGACCCGGGAAAATAAACTTGACAATAAAAAAGGGAATGAATACTTCAATAATCAAATCAAGCTATTCTATCTCAACTCCCAAACACCCTCCCACCCCCCTCACCAACTATTTATTTACCCACTTGGAGGCTGAGGAAATTCGGGAAGACTTTTTCAGATGAAAACGTTGGATGTTTCAGTGTATCACAAATGCCAAGAAGAAATCCTTTAAGATACAGAAGGAAATGTTGAATATGAATGAACGTGACAATGAACATGTTATACTGTATTTAAAGGTGGAGTCAGTGATTTCTTTACAGTACATGCCAGTTTACAGAGCCTAGGCTGTGTATTTATGAACACAGGATTTTCTTTCAGCGCACCCACAGTACGGACAGGTAGCAGATATTTACAGGTTTTGATGAAAAAGTGATTTTGAAAGCAAGAATCGCGGACTCCACCTTTAAAGGCAGAGAAGAAGACTTGAATTCAGTGACTGCTGAAGCAAACTGCGCGACATGGATGGATTCACAAAACGTTTGGACCAAATCGGACCAAATCGCCTGAACTAAATGCTGTTATAGTCGGACTGTAGGCAGATGGATATATGGGGAAGTCTCAAAAACTACAAAAAATATGGAAAAAGAAGAAGAAAAAAGGACAAGGAGATGGATGGATGGAAGGGGCCTAGATACAAAAACCAGTACAATAGAACACACATGGAATCAACAACAACTTGGAACACTATCGAAAAACAGTATTTGCAAATAATTCTAAGTGCTTTTCTTCAGTCGCGTGTCAAATTTGCAGGACAAGAAATACAGCCGGACATTGTAAATTATTTGATTTGCTTATGTGTGTGTGTATTTTGCTTTTATTGAAGCTTGTCTGAGCCTTAGTTGAGATGATATTATGAGGACAACTTGGAGTTATTTGCAAAAATCTGGACACAACCAAAAGAAAAGTGCATGCTTTTTAACAGTGTCCTGGCCCCTCTAAAAGTATAACACAGCATACAGTACAGTCAGTGATAATATATCAAATTGCTTTTTTATAATAAAAGGGAAAAATCTAATAAATTGATAAGTATTTGTATGAATGTTAAGACTTTATGTTTGTATGTATGAATGTAGCTTTGTTTGTGTGTAAAATATATATATTCTGGAAAAACAGACTTCTTGGTGCTATTCTGTTTTGTTCTGTTCTATACTGTATGTTCACATGTTGACAACCGTTTAAAGCCATAGTGTGTAACTTCTGTCGCCCCCATGAGGAATTCTGAGTCATTACAACAACACTTTTCGGTGCATCTACATGAGGTAAAGCCTTCAGTGATGGCACATGGATTTTATACCTTCTGCTGTACGTCCAGGTTTTTTCTTAGCAGTAGAATCAAACTGAATTTTTCTTGGGCTCTTGGGATTTTTCTGAGCTCCTGCACCAGTGTCGGGGGGGCGACACTAGTTTGTAAACGCTGCCATAGCTGAGAAATACAGATAGAGTTTTGTGGAGCTGATAATAGGCTTAATCAACTTTGTGTCAACTCATTCGGCGATGGCTTCAATGTAACCGACATCCATTTATATGAAACATTTACGTACTAAAATGCAAAAGACAAGCACGGCTTAAATTACGTGCTGTGTATTTTTTAAGCTGCAGTATTTAGGTCTGAGTTGATTTCTTCTCAGAGCTCCACTTAAACACTTAGATTGTTTTAATCATCACAAGAGCCTCATTAACTAAACTGTTCCTTGAGACTCCATCAAAGAAGAGCCTCTTATCCCTGTAAGTGCTATTATTCCTATGAGGTATTTTGAGGGTTTTCGGTGCGTGCGTTTGGCTGTTGTTTTCATTTCACAAAAGCAATTGTGTATTTGGTTAACGCCAATTTAAAAACAGATAAATTATAGTATGTGCTGCAACATAGAAGAAGCCCTTGAAAGGAACACACTTAGTCACTTAATATGAATGAGTAAAGTGGAGATGTGTTTGAGGTTATGTGCTCAAAGATATGGAAATAATGATATTTATTTAACGATTGCATCTGAGCAAGAAGACAAAAAAAAATTATATTCACACATTGCATTATATTGATAATTTAGCAACATAGATCATATTTGACAGGACTGTGTGGGCGTGGATGTATAAAACAATCACCATGGCAATAGTCATTGTTTTTATAAAAGGTTAAGCCAGAGAAACTGCCGTGATTGGTTCAAAATACTTATTGTGTAATAACAACAAGAGCATAGCCCCGCCTCATCTAAACCAAATTTCTGTAAAGTTAATCAAACTTAAATGACAATATCTTTCATTTGGATTGATACATTTGCCTATAACTCTTTTCAGATGCTTCTTACAAAGTTTTTTTATTCACAAAAGATTTGTGAAGCAATTACAGTAACAACGATTACGTTTCCCCTTTTTCTCCCCAAAATCTGCACAATATCCAAACTTCAATACAACTAATCTCATGAATAAAATTTGCAATAACTCTTTTCAGATGCTTACTATCATGAAACGTAACTCCCCAAATGACATAGTTAGAAAGATTTTGTGGATTTGGGTATACAGGGGCTTTATGAAAAAAACAGACACCTGCCTGTAGAATATGTGGAAGCAACACAATGTAATTTAGTGAGATATCAGTCATACTGCATAATTACACTGTTGTTCAATCAATTTAACCGCTTTAGTCTTTCAAAATTAAATTGGCCATAATCTGAAATCCCTCACTGTGGCAGAAGAGCTATAACTAATGACTCTAATATAAAATTGAGATAACCAGAAGTGACAGCTACTCGGCTACTCGCACAGAATAACACAAGATATTATGAAGCAATCAAGATAAGAAATCGCATATGAAAATACCATCGTCCTGTCAAAATAAAGTTAAAGTTAATATGAAAGAGGATCAAATGTGCTTGGGCGTATTACGTTGCTAGTTACAATGATTAAAGCTATTCTATATCCATGAGGAATTCTGACTAATTACAACAACAATGTCTGTCGGTACATCTACATGAGGTAAAGCCTTATGTGATGGCGCATGGATTTTATACTATTCTGCTGTAACGTCCAGGTTTTTTTTCTTAGCAGTAGAATCAACAACTGAAACATTTCAATTTTTCTGAGATTGTGCGACACTTTTGTCCTGTGATTTCAAAAGGAAAACATATGTGTCTGTCCTACCTTTTGCTTCCAGATTGGGCCCGGATGTCTGCAGTTAAAATGTGTTCCTTTCGTCGCGCCCGATCTGTATAAATAAAGGTTAAAATCGAAAAAAGAGAGCAATTAAAGCATTTCACTTAATACAACTTTATTCCTACTACATCATTCACAGTTTTAATAAATAACCAGATAACATTAGACTCTACTCAAAAAGATAAATAATACATACATTCACCAAAACTAAACGGACACAATAAAAATTCAGACAAACATACATTTATTTTATTGTATTACAGTATGACTGGGTTTAAGACATCAGGGTACTTGCTTGTATAGCCAATGATCAGAACTGTATTTTGTAGTCAAGAAAATCTAAAGAAAAAGTAGAAAAAAGTTCAAGTGAAGACGACACTTAGATGCTATAGTTTAGTGACCAGTAGTTTTGGGATGGGTTTAAATGTCCATTATGTGATAGTTTAATATTAAACCGATCAAAATCATTAATAAAAACTATTAAAAATATAGCATTATTTTAGCTGATGGTCTCGTTTGCTGTTACAGGTTATGTATTATCATCAAAGGAAAAACAAGATGTTTTAGAAACATTTAAAAGTTCCTCGTAGTCTTTTTAAATGATTATTTGCAGAAATCGTGGTGAGGTAAAATGAAAAATTGAAAAAACAAAAAAAAAAATCCAGGACCTATTGAGCGGCCACCATCTATCAACTTAAGCGTTTAGCAATGAGCTCTAAGGCTGCAGTGCTTGCACAAGGTCAGCTCACACTTTGAAGGACGTTTTGGTTTGGTTTCATAGCTTTGGACAAATCTTCCACAGTGGACTGAGCAGGGC
>CM047520.1:24250763-24260763 GCA_026122265.1 Ammodytes dubius | reverse complement strand
CTGGCAGCACTCATACGTCTATTTTCCAAAGCCAACCTCTGTGTACGACGCTGACCACGTGCACTCAACCTTCGTAAACTGGGCCGCAGGGTGGTATTGCAACATGATAACGACCCCAAACACACCTCCAAACGACCACTGCCTTGCTCAAAAAGCTGAGGGTAAAGGTTATGGCCTGGCCAAGCCTGTCTCCAGACCTAAACCCTATTGAGCATCTTTGGGGCATCCTCAAACAGAAGGTGGAGGAGCGTAAGGTCTTTAATATCCACCAGCTCTGTGATGCTGTCATAAATGGGTGGAAGAGGGTTCCAGTTGCAACCTGTGAAGCTCTAGTGAACTACATGCCCAAGAGGGTTAAGGCAGTGCTGGAAAATAATGGTGGCCACACAAAATATTTACACGTTGGGCCCAATTTGTACATTTTTTCTAAGGGGTGTACTCACTTTTGTTGCCAGCAGTTTAGACATTAATGGCTGTGTGTCGAGTTATTTTGAGGGGACAGTAAATTTACACTGTTATACAAGCTGTACACTGACTACTTTACATTGTATCAAAGTGTCATTTATTCAGTGTTGTCCCATGGAAAGATATAAAGAAAAATGTGAAGAAATGTGAGGGGTGTACTCACTTTTGTGAGATACTGTATATTCACGTCATAACAAAAGTGATTCTGACAACAAGCGTTCTCCAGATCCTTTAGGTAAATATGAATTATTGATGAAATGCAAATCTACATTTTATTTGAATAATAAAGTTAATTTAAAAGCACCAAACATCAATATGCAGTTGATTACAAAATAAAGCATGTAGCAGCTGCTTTCCTTTTGTAATCCTTTTGCTAGCCGGATAGAACAGAGAATGCCCGTGATTGTTAGTTAGCCCACACATTGATTATCAAACCAAACAACCTCCCCTCCCTTAAGAATCTATTGTTGAGTTGTCATTGAGAAAAAGGCTTTGTGTTTGTAAAGAACAGCCTCTGGTAGACAACAGACTGTGTATAAAAGAAGTACAACATGTGGGCGCTTGCTTTGTTAACTTCTCCAACAAATAATGGCGTTAAAAAAGAAAAGTTTGCCTCATATTGGTTGATTCAACGGGAACTCCCACGTTTTAAGGTGGAGTGAGTGATTCTGGAGAACGCTTGTTGTCAAATCACTTTTTTTGTCAGAATCAGTGAATATCTCCTCATGATCCACTACATGTCCGTATACTGTGTGCAACCAGCCATAGGTTCTATAGACTGGCATCTAAACAGAGGGTACTTAAACATAGGGGCCCATCGTTGCTATCAACATGCCCGTTTACAGAGCCTAGGCTGTGTATTAACACTGTTTTTTTTCAGTGCATACACACACAGTACGGACAGATTGTGGATCGTGATGAGATATTCACTGATTTTGTCAAAAAAGTGATTTTGACAACAAGCGTTCTCTAGAATCCCTGACTCCACCTTTAAATCACAGTGAGAAAGCAAAGAGCTCCTCAAACAGCCCTATAAAGTAGCATTTTAAATGTCTACTGACCCCTGGGATGTCTGTGTATCTTCCTGTTGCTAGCTACGGTGGGCAACTTTATTTACACACCCATTTACAGAGCCTAGGCTGTGTATTAACTCTGGATTTTTTTTTTTTTTTAGTAGGGTAGCGTTTAAATGTGTGTGTATCTCAGTCTCTCCTCCACTGACCTTGTGCAGAGAGGTTCATACACACACAGTAGGGACAGGTAGTGGATATCGTGAGGAGATATTCAATGATTTTGACAACAAGCTTTCTACAGAATCCCTTACTCCACCTTTAAATCACAGTGGGAAGGCTTAGGGCTCCTCAAACGTAGCATTTTAAATGTGTGCAGACCCCTGGGAAGCCTGTGTATCTTAGTAAATGGTAAAATGGCCAATTGTCTTGACTTATATAGCGCTTTTTAGCCGATTTTCTCAGCCCCAAACCACTTTACATTTCTAACCACATTCACCCATTCATTCACAACTCTAGTGAACCCTACAATGAGTGCGGTTAGGTTCACTTCCACATTATGGAACCATTGGCGCTTTAGCCTATATGCTAATATCTGAACACTCTTTGTGTAGTGTGGAACTGACAGCTGGAGTCTTTTTTAGTCTTTTTATTGTTGTTTGTATTTTTACTGTTTTTGTATTGTATTATGGACCGTTTTCTCTCTGTGTCTGGAATAAAATAAAATAAAAATAAATAAATAAATAAATATCAGTCTGTCCTCCACTGACCTTGTGCAGGGAGGTTCTCTCCACCAGTTGGAACGGTGACGGGTCAACTCTGATCTCATCGATCTCCACCGGCTGGTCCATCTCCACCTCTTCCCACGCAGAGATCTGAAGAGGCAAGGAAGGCAAGGCAAGGCAAGGCAAGTTTATTTCTATAGCACAATTCAAAGGCCATTCAAAGTGCTTTACAGGGGCAAGATTAAAATACATAAAACACATTAGAAGACATTTAAAAGCGAATGAAAAGAAGTAAAACATTTAAATTAAATTAAAAGTACAAGTTAAAATGGAAACAGAAAAGTCTTCAGACTCGATTTAAAAGAACTGAGGGTTGCAGCAGACCTCAAGTTTTCTGGGAGTTTGTTCCAGATATTTGGTGCATAAAAACTAGAGGAAGGAACAAGCATAGCAAGAAGCAAGGGCGTTCACGGTTACAGGAGGAAAAAAATAACCCATTATGTTCAAAGGGCTTTAGGTTCAGAGAGGGGGAAATATCACATCCATAGTGGAGAATCAAAATCAAAAAAAAAAATTAAAGATTATTTTTTGGCATTTTCAAGTTTTATTGGATAGTACAGAGTTGAAATGGGGAGACAGAGAGCAGAGAGAGAGAGAGAGAGAGAGAGAGAGAGCGAGAGAGAGAGAGAGAGAGAGAGAGAGACAGAGAGAGAGAGAGAGGGGGGATGACCTGCAGTAAAGGTCTGCGGGTCGGATTTGAACCCGCGACCACTGCAACAAAGGCCGGAGCCAATATGGTGCACGCTCTATCCACTACGCCACCGGAGCGCCCGACGCATTTTCTTTTATATTGTCCCTTCTATGATTAACTGAAAATAACTTTCTTTAAATGAAGTGACCCTGAAATATTTTAGAGTAATGATGATGATGACAGGATGGAATGGTTGTTCACTTTCAAAATGTACTTGTGGTAGCAACAGCCTGGATTAAACGACAGGATGTGTTTTTGTTTTTGTTAGTATTAGTATCGTTAAGTATTTATTTTTGGTTGCTTGACTGTTTGTTTGTTTATATTGGGATCTTGTAAGCCCTTGTTGGGCAAAATTGTTACTCTATTCACCTGCAGTTTCTCAACTAAAATAACTGACCAAAAACACCTAGCAGAGTGTGAGTGTGCATGTGTGTGTGCATGTGTGTGTGTGTGTGTGTGTGTGTGTGTGTGTGTGTGTGTGTGTGTGTGTGTATGTGTGTGTGTGTGTTGTGTGTGTGTGTAAAACTAAAGGGGATTGACCTTGTGCAGAGTACAGTATGTGTGATAAGGTAGTTTGCTAGCTGTGACACAGTTTGAAGCTGTGAAAACCCTTGAAACCCTGCAGTGTCCTTTCATGTCACCGTTCTCCCCTCTGAGATTTAAGACATCTGACATCTTTTAGCCTCTTCATTGGATTTTACCCACAAGCCTATTGTGACAGTGGCAGCAGTCTAGTAGCATTTACTGGGTTGATGTTATGGGACATTTTTGGGCAGTACAATGCCAAGAGGAGTAACGGAAGACAGAGCGCAATAGTGTTTTGGTGGTCTTCAAATAAAAAAATAAAAAAGGGAGAAAAAAAATATGTTTTTCCTTTAAAAAATCCTGTCCGTGTTCACACTGCAGTTAAGAAGTGATTCTGAATGTGACACAGATCTCTGTGACCTTAGTGTGGCATAGATGTGAATGCCTTTAATTAATTTTAGCAGTATTGACTTTAAGCAGAATGTGTAAAACCATGCCTGTAGTTACTAGTAGATGATAGATAGATAGATAGATAGATAGATAGATAGATAGATATAGATAGATAGATAGATAGATAGATAGATAGATAGATAGATAGATAGATAGATAGATAGATAGATAGATAGATAGATAGATAGATAGATAGATAGATAGATAGATAGATAGATAGATAGATAGATAGATAGATAGATAGATAGATAGATAGATAGATCCTTTAATAATCCTTTACAGGAATTACAGTGTCACAAACAGCGTATGGACAGACATAACAAACACACATTCCTCATAGAGCTAAAATACTTAAAAAAAGATAAAAACAATAAATACAATAATAAATACTACAAAGTGCAAAGTTATTTTTGTGCATTATAAAAAAAAATCAACTATACCTCCTCTGGTGTCATTGTGTCAGACATGGGAGGGGGACACGGCTCCTATAGAGACAAAAAAGAAAAGACAAATGATAAAACGAGAGACTTTTAAGTGAGTGATACTATAACAAACGTGGATGGATGTCACACATACAGGTTTTACGATGTCACCTTAGAATCTAATAAACTATATGTGAGTCTTACATAAGGAGAGCAAAGGGAAAGTATCTCACAGTTCAAACCCTTTTTCACCTGCAATGTCTGGCCTTAAATTGGATTTCTGTCTATTTCTCAGGACTGGTGATAAATTGCACATTGTCTTGTAATGAGGTTCCTGTCAGCCAGAATGTTCAGCTCATCACTCATACAGAAAGCTTTGTGAGTAAACGGATCGAATTCAGGGCAACACCGGCTGTGACCTGCTTTATAAAACTATTTTTATAACTCGACGTCATTGTAAATGAGGGTCACCCCCTCAATTGGTCTCTCGAGGATAAATAAAAGTTAAATGAAAATGAAAAATAAGTGGCAACCCTCATTCATTCAATTCAAGTCGAGGCTGGCTGTCTAGAACTAAAATATCGACAACTTGCAACTTACTTACACAGTGCAACAGTTGTGAGGAAGATTTTTATTATATTCTCATGAAGGCAAAAAGGTATGGAGCTTCAGCTTTAATATAAGACCTTTGTAAAGACGGTTCAATACTTTGTCGGTGGAATACAATACTTTTAAGGCCTTATTTTGGGAATAGAAAATGTTATATTTTTTAATGCTTTTAGGACTCCTGCTAGTACAGAATGACACCGGCAATTTACAAGCCGCAAAGGAGTCGACATAACATAAATCAAATTCTAATCTTGCAAAGCTTACAAGCATACTGTATGATTATCTCCATTCCTGCTTGTATGAACAGATCACATGTATTTGCTTTCTTTCCCTGTGAGCGAGACATAATAATAACTACATCACCTTCAGTATCTGGATCCCCGAAATTTCCATATGACAGAAATGTGGGAATACAAAACATGCTCTATTTCAGGGAGTGTGTCTGGGGAGGAGGAGGAGGCTGCTTTGAACTGTATTCTTGTGCCTTTGTCATATCAGATGAGTGTGTGTCTGCCTGACTAGAAAGGGGAGCACATAATGATATATTTACCTTGTAAAAGAAAACCGAATAAATATGGATTATCTTATAGCAGAGCCATTGCGAGGGTGTGGATTTGGAACAGATTTTTGTCTGTTTTTTTTCCGTCTGTTTTGTTTATTTATTTAATTATTTAATATAGGCCTATACTATTTTTTTTTCATTATTTTTTTTACAAAAGGTTGATTATTGCATTTTAATGATGTAAGGTGCAGTGTGTAGTTAAGCTGTATTGTAGTGTTAACAAACATGCATCAAAAACGTCACACACGCGCACACACACACACACACACACACACACACACACACACACACACACACACAACACACAGAGACCTGCGACTGTCCCTCTGTCTGTCTGTTCTTAGGGGTGAAGAGATTCCTGAGTGTTTTCCTCACAGACTGGAGTGGACCTTTCTCTGGAGAAGAGAGAGAGAGAGAGAGAGAGAGAGAGAACGAGAGAGAGAGAGAGAGAGAGAGAGAGAGAGAGAGAGAGAGAGAGAGAGAGAGAGAGAGAAAGGGAAAAGAAAATGGAGATTGCAGGAGGTTGATTGAAAATGATACAAAAGCTGCTTTTAGAAAAATTGCAAATTAAACTTTTGAGAGACTGCGACAACCCAATGCAACCTATTGTTGTTGCCTGGATACCGTTTCAGTGGAGACTGTGTGTGTGTGTGTGTGTGTGTGTGTGGTGTGTGTGTGTGTGTGTGTGTGTGTGTGTGTGTGTGTGTGTGTGTGTGTGTGTGTGTGTGTGTGTGGTGTGTGTGTCTACAATAGAGACACACACACAAACACCATCTGTTTACTCATTGCTGTTCTGTTTGCAAAGTTATTCATTCAAATCGTTTGACATCTGTGGAGATTAGAGGCAAGTCAATGTGTTGACACAATATTATAAAAGATATTTTTAACCTTTTATTGATAATTCTTTGCAGCTTTTGGGCAAAGGATAACAATAAAAGTCAACAATAGGGTGACTGGCAAATCAAGACACTGCTCAAGAGCACCAACAGTCAAAAACAACCCAGGATATATTTAACTCACCAAGCAGTGTGGAACTCGCAACATTTTTAAATAAGAGACCACTCCAAATGTTCAGTGTCTCTCGTTTTACTATTTATAGGCATAATGTTTGAGTAGAATGAACATTTTGGTTGTATAATATAAACTACTGACAACATTTCTACCAAATTCCAATACATTTTTTGTCATTAAGAGCATTTTCAATAAGTTAATGTAGAGATGAAGGTTTAAGAAAAATCCAGACTGGTCTCAATTATTTCCGTGGCTGTATATATATATATTTAAATGGCAATACTGCTGCTGTTTTATGGATTATATAAGATAACATTTGTCCCTATGGTATAGTTGGTTACCATGACTTCACTTTTCATACTTTATATAAGCCTGAATAACTGTCAATGACGTTCTTAACACATATAAGAACATGGAGAAACTCACAGCCCTTCTGGACTAAACACTGAGTCATAGAAGAAGCCGGCAGGGAGACAGAGAGAAGAATAAATCACGTTACATCCATAGACTCCATGGTTACAGCATCTTAATGAGATAAACTTGTATGAAGGAATCAATATAACTGAGACTTCCACTGTCCAGCCTCAAATCAAATCAAATCAGTTTTATTTGTATAGCCCAAAATCACAAATACATTTGTCTCAGTGGGCTTTACATTTCATACAACATGATACAATATGATACAATATGACACCCTGCCCTTACACCTTAGCTCCATGTCACTATGAACACCTGTAGTGTTTTCCAATGTTGAAGTTTTGTTTACATGTTACAATGGATGTTAAGGGGACACTTAAAGGTGGAGTCCAAAACATTTTTTTAGAGAGATAATTTGCCACATGGTAAAACATTGACAACTTACTACCACAGTCAGTCCATTTATTCATTGTATTTATTCGTATTTATCTATGCTAAACTCTACCTGTAGCTGTTTTAATTAGGCTACATTGTACTTTCACCCATTTCATTTTAATTGCAGCCATTCTACATCCCTGTCTAAATGTTTAAAAAAAAAAATCTCTTTATCAGTTGTTGTGTAGTTGATGTATTTGCATTGTATATTGTGTATGTATTGTTTTTGCTTTGCATTTTGTTTGACACAAAATCATTGCAAATCAGGGACACCCCTCAATTTATCTCTTGAGTATCAATAAAGGTTAAATGACAACGAAAAATGGATTCTAGTGCAATTTGACTTTGAAACGTCCACTAACTGAGCCCACAGTAAATGTGAGTGTGAAATGTGTGATCTCACCGGGGACAGGAGCGGTGTGGTTTAAAGAAGCTTCCTGAGGCTTTGATGGAGGGAGCGGGCCGTTCCTCTCCTCCTGAACTGGGACGCCCTGAAAGCAACACACACCTCATTAATAGAACACCTTTAAAACACATGGATCATAGAGTAAAGCCAGTTCAGACCAAAGATTCACCTTGCAACTGCTTGCAACTCGCAACTCCTTGCGACGAGACGGTTGAGACGTTCTAAAACTGGACCTTGCGATTTGACATGTTGAATCTTCTGCGACGCCTTGCAACGCCTTGCAACGCGCAGTTCACACCGCTGCGATTTATCCCCCGACGTTCTAAAACCATCTCGTCGCAAGCAGTTGCAAGGCGAATCTTTGGTCTGAACTGGCTTAAGTACGCCATGTTGGTAGTTTGTTGTGTTTTGTCTTTTGTTTCTGTGTTCACTTTTTCAGTTGTGTGTTTGTGTGTGTGTGTGTGTGTTGTGTGTGTGTGTGTGTGTTCTCTTTAATACAAGAAATGCAGTTTAACTTGTGTTAAAATCTCAAAATGACATGCGAGAGCTTCAAACAAAGACTTACAACAAATACTTGACGATAATAGTAAAGATAAGATAGCATTCATTAGTGCATAGTGTTATAAATGACATTCATCTGAACCAAGCAGCGGCCCGTGTACCTTCTCTGTGTCGTCCTCTTCCTCCTCGTCCACGTAGGCGAAGGATTCCCAGCTGTGTTTCTCTGACAGGTTCTGGTCCCTGAGACTCTCTCCCTGAATACAGAGCAACACGGACCAGTGATGTCACAATAGCTCAACTGAGTTTACTGTGAAATCCACCCTATTATAATCAGTTTATGCTTAAAGGTGGAGTCAGTGATTCTGGAGAACGCTTGTTGTCAAAATCAGTCATTATCTCCTCACAATCCTCTACATGTACATACTCAGTGTGTGCTAACAAAAAAAAAACAGTGGTAATACATTACCTCTGCTCTGTTAACGGGTATGTAAACAAATGGTATTTTAACATAGAGGGCCCACTGTAGCTAGCAACATGCCCATTTACAAAACATAGGCTGTGGATTAACACTGGATTTTTGTTTCAGCACATACATACACAGTACACACTGATAATAAAAATGTAAAAACGTATTGACAACAAGCATTATCCAAAATCATTGACTCAACCTATCACAATAAAAAAGGACTTTGCTACATGTCAAATAGTCCTTGAGCGCGACACTAAATCTAAATAGTGTATGTCTCTCCCTGAATACAGAGCAACACACAAGACTGCTGTATGAAGGAATATCTTTCCATCCGATTTATGAAAATAAAATTGAATTGAATTGAATTTCTAGCACTGAATATTTATGCATTGGAATCATATATCTGAATATTTTCGCCTCTGAATTTAGCTCTTGAAATGACTTATTTTCACCTTTATTTTTCAATGTTCGCAAATTCAGAATAAAAAATGCAGGTTTAAATGATGTAATATACTTAATTCAGATGCAAAATACAATGCATAGTCCTTGAGTGAGACACTAAACTACAATAGTGTATTCTCTCGCTGTGTTTGACCTGCATCATTAGCCTTCTGTCCGGGGACAACCACCAATCACAGAGAGCGTGGAGCTCCAGCCGGTCGATGCTGCCCAATAGGATCATAGAATCTGGAACCAGGAAGTAAAATAACTCAGACAAATGCAAAGACTTCAACAGTGGATGAATATTACAAAAATATAAAATTGTTCGATAGATGATAAGATGGGATAGATAGTTGGATAGATAGTTGGATAGATGATAGGATGGATGGGATAGATGGATAGATAGATAGATAGATGATAGATAGATAGGATAGATAGATAGATAGGATAGATAGATGGATGATAGATAGATGATAGATAGATAGATGGATGATAGATAGATAGATGGGATAGATAGATAGGATAGGATAGATAGATGATGATAGATAGATAGATAGATAGATAGGATGATAGATAGATAGATAGATAGATAGATAGATAGATAGATAGATAGATAGATAGATAGATAGATAGATAGATAGATAGATAGATGATAGATAGATCATTCTTGTACCTCTGGAGTCGACCAATGGGATAGATTTGAGCGATGACGAGTCCAGAAGATGTTTGACTTCTCTGTACGTCGACTGAGAGGAAACAAACTGAACCTTCCTCACCATGATGTCTTCTACAAAGATGTTG
>CM047520.1:24233263-24248263 GCA_026122265.1 Ammodytes dubius | reverse complement strand
CAAACCCTTTTCCTTTGGCTATCTTTTATTTTTATTATCCCTTCTGGTAAGACCCTGTCATGTGACGCATAGCGAGTATGAGCCCTACGTCTTAATAACATTACACATCACTTTTTTTATGACGGTATTTAAACGGATTTCCATAGCTATTTTTTTTTTAAATAACTCAGGAAATGTCTGATATACTGTATTACTGCTCAATTATTAGTTGGACAAAAGTTGAAATGTAAATCAACTTTGACAACTGAGAGAAATGGGGGTAGAGGGGGTAGTGGTGAGGAGGGGGTGGGTGGGCAAATGCTAAAAGTCAAATGGCGCTTTAGCTCGTCGGTAAGGCGTCCCTCTCGGCCGGCCCACGCGACCCGGGTTCGATTCCACCCCGTCGTCCTCTGTGTCACCCCTTCTGCCATTCATTGTCTTCTGCACGTAAATAAAGCATAAAATGCCAAAATATCTAAAAAAAAAAAGGTCAAAATGGACAGAAGTCAACTAACCAATGACAGCGTACCCCCAGGGATGATGCGGTAGAGGATCCCGTCAAACACGATCCCATGAGGGAAGAGAGTGGCCATGATCTCACCCACCAGACGACCAATGCGTCCTGCAACAGGACACACTGGAGGGTTCCTTCAAACTGATGAAACTAAACACTTCAAATAAAAGATGAAAGATGACAGAGATATAATTGTGATTACACATTTGTGCGATTTGTGAAAAAGTTGACAATGGAATTTTGCAACTTTTTATTTATGAAATGATTTAACATTGCAGAGCTTTAAATCTTAACCTTTGCAGATGCAGAAATATTTTACAAAATTTTAATTTATTTAATTCATCAAATAGCCTAGCATTTTATATTCACTCTTGAGGCTTTTACTTCCCTCATGTGAACAAACCATATGCAATGAAACCATACATGCACCAATTAAATCCCCCTTTCAGAACCATGGAAAGCATAGTTTCAAATTAGGGCCATTGTAGGTTAAACCAGGTAAGGGGTAAGGGTGAGGGGGAGAGATTTTGTGAAAAAACTAAGAATTTTCTATATTTAATTCATAAATTTCCCAAAACAATACTCACAAATGTGTGTGAAAAACACTTTGAAGTAGCATGTATCACTAGGGAGGACCCTGCATAGCATATGTGGTATTTAACACTAGCCCTCTGTTTTTTTTAAAACTTATTTAGACAGTTAACATCCCTTGAACGAAGAAACTCTTTTGCAAGGAGAACTGTTTTCCTTACCCAATACCAATTCAACACAACCGATATTAGCAGCGAAACTAATCGACAATTCACACATTGAATGTCTAAAATGACAAAACAAAACTCAAGTCATCAGGGTTTCTAGTGAGAGCAGATGGTGATGAAAGAAATCACTTCAAAATGATTATTTTCAAAACCTCAATAACCAACAGCAACTATCGTGCTTTGCATTTTTCATAAAGCCCCCCCCCCCTGTTATGGCCTTCATGTTGTTGTTGTCTTTGTAGCGACTGTTGTGCGTGACAATGTAAAAGGCCACATTTTAAAACCTTAGAGAAAAACACACACACACAGAATCAATCACACACACAACATATATAGACACACACACACACACACACACACACACGCCTGGTAATGATGAATATATTAAGTGAAACACTGCTAAAGGTCACACTCTTAAGCATTTCACACAACAAAAACAATACAGGGACTGTAGACCACTGCAAATTAACACTGATTCATGAAATGTCGATCTGAATAACTAATAAACATATATCTGATATGAACGTTAATGAGAGAGAAGAACCTTGGGAATATGGAATATGTCTGGTAAGGTATGAATCATTTTAAAAACCTTGTCTTCTACATTTAGTTTAGGCCTCACAATAAACCACACAGCTTCAGTAGCTAGGAAATCACTTTACAATTACTGATTTAAATAAAACAGTCAAAACATGGCTAAAGCTAAACAAAAATTAAAATAAAAGTTATTTAATTAATTAATATTAAGACCAATTATTCCTAACACTATTCACACCTACTTTAAATTAATCAAGTGTATCATATCAACCATCGGCAACTAATGAATGTAAAGGCTCCAGGTGTGTGTGTGTGTGTGTGTGTGTGCGTGTGTGTGTGTGTGTGTGTGTGTGTGTGTGTGTGTGTGTGTGTGTTGTGTGTGTGCTCTTACCCAGTATGAAGACAGGCATGAAGGCTCCAGAGGGAATGGGCATGGTGGTGGCCACTGCAGACATCCAAAACTGAGACAACAAATTGGAGAAAAATATTCAGACAAGAGAACATAACCTAGAGTATTTGTTGCTTGTTTGTGAGTTTTTCTTGTACATTCACTGCACCACTTTAATCTCTCAGACCACATCCAATTTACCTTTCTTAGACATGTTTGGCTTTAATCTTGGAAAATTGTTCATGTAAACAGACTAGTATTAATTTGTTTGTACATGAACATACAAGTTAATTTACCAAGTTAGACTAAATGAACCTTTTTGAGTTTTTAATCTTGGAAGTAATGGTTGTCTCAGAAAATAGCCTCATCCCCCCCTGGCTCCTAATTCTAATTTTATTTCATCATTCAAAAGAATCTGTTTAAATTTTCAATGATGTCTCCCTTGTTGCTGCAGTTTACAGACCCATTACTACCATCGGTGTATGAGTGTGTGTATGAATGGGTGAATGTGGTAAGATATGTAAAGCGCTTTGGGCTGAGAAAATCGGCTAGAAAGCGCTATATAAGTCAAGTCCATTTACCATTTACCATTACTAATTGAATTGCTCCCAGGACGTGCTGTTGCATAGGAGAACATGTGATTTAATGTCCTTGTGCTTTTCTGTGCTCTTGTTTAGTGAAAGGAAAGAAAACAACTCTAATGTGGTCATGGAGTGGAGAATCTTGAAAATTTGTGAAAGGCTTGTGTTTGTGTTTGTGTTTGTGTGTGTGTGTGTGTGTGTGTGTGTTTGTGTGTGTGTGGTGTGTGTGTGTGTGTGTGTGTGTTGTGTGTGTGTGTGTGTTGTGTGTGTGTGTGTGTGTGTGTATGAGGTTGTGGTAGGGGACCCAATCACCCTTGGGTGTCCTTGAGCAAGGCACTTAATCAACAGCTGTGCGAGAGTGTGACGAGCAGTGTGTGTGTGTGTGTGTGTGTGTGTGTGTGTGTGTGTTGTGTGTGTGTGTGTGTGTGTGTGTGTGTGTGTGTGTGTGTGTTACGAGAGTGTGTACCCATTTACAGACCCATTACTAATTCAATTGCTTCCCGGATGTTGCGTTGCATAGCAATAATAAGTGATTACAATTCCTTACACCCTTTAGTGCTTTTGTTGTCTGATTTTGCATTTGAGTGGGGGGACAACAACTCCAATTATTTCATGGATTGATAATCTGGAATATTTTTGTTTGTGAGCACGTGTGTGTGTGTGTGTGTGTGTGTGTGTGTGGTGTGTGTGTGTGTGTGTGTGTGTGTGTGTGTGTGTGTGTGTGTGTGTGTGGTGTGTGTGTGTGTGTGTGTAGAGGTGCGGTAGGGGAGCCAATTGTCCTTGGGTGTCCTTGAGCAAGGCACTACTGGGAAGCTACTGAGGATGAAGCTCTATCTGTGCTGAGCAGCTCCCAGGTGTGTGTGTGTGTGTGTGTGTGTGTGTGTGTGTGTGTGTGTGTGTGTGTGTGTTACGAGAGTGTGTGTAGGTGTAGGAGCCAGTGAAACGATCATTAAATGGTGAAACCTTCTCTGCAGGAGGTTCTCAAAGTTAAATTAAAGCTCAACTCATCGATTCAAAAGTCACTTAACTCAGTGTGTCTCCAAACACTTTCTCTGTTCATTAGAACATATCTTCAGAATAGCAACGGCTAATAACACAGTTTGGTCAAGGCTGCAGAGAACTCATCAGAAATAATAATCACCTTTTAAAAAGCCCTGGCTTTGTGTGTGTTGTGTGTGTGTGTGTGTGTGTGTGTGTGTGTTGTGGTGTGTGTGTGTGTGTGTGTGTGTATGTGTGTGTGTGTGTGGTGTGTTGTTGTGTGTTGTGTGTGTATCAACTATGTTTTGAGAACCAATTTAAGTTTTAGACCTTAGACATTATGTCCGGTTCCCACTTTCGGACAAGGTCTTCAAAGGGATGTTTGAGGGTTAACACTAGGTTTTAAGGTTCAGGTTGAATTAGGTTTAGTAGTTAGGCATTTAGTTAAGATGGTAGGGTAGGTAAGGGTAGGAATGCATTATGTCAATGAATGTCTCACAAGTAAAGGGTTAGTAGTAGAAATGTGTGTGGATGAGAGAGATATTTTCACCAGCATCCTTTCAAAAGGCCCCCCATGCTGCGCTCTCTCCCTTTGATGTTTCAGTTCTTTGCCGCGGACCTCTATACTCTATAAACCATTCTAACAGTCCAGATTACTATTCTGCACATCGTGTGTCATCGTCGTTTCAGAAGTTAATCACTGTTTTACGAGATAAAAACTCATTAGTGCCTCTCTCACTGGGTGGCTAACACACACGCATGCACGCGCCACACACACACACACACACACCACAACACACACACACACACACACCACACACACACACACACACCACACACACACACACACACACCACCACAATCGTACTTCTATCTTTGTGAGGACACTCATTGACATAATGCATTCCCTAGCCCCTTACGCTTATCTCCACCATCAAAACTAATTGCCTAACCCCAATCCTTACACTAACCCTAACATAAACCTAATTCATACCTGCACCTTAAAACCTAGTGTTAACCTTCAAACAGCCCTTTGAAGAAGTGAGGACCAGGAAAAATGTCCTCCCTTTCCAAAACTGCATACGGAAGTGTTTACAGTGGGATATTAAATGGTTCGATTTACTATATTGGACTGCGAGACGACATTTATATCCTAATATTCAAAAAAACAAATTATAGTTAGTTTAATTCGGTCTGAACGAATCACACTCTATCTTCCCCCGGAGAAAAAGCAGATTTAGTATTCAGGCTGAGACAATGGAACATTATTATTATTATTATTGGATGTGATTATTCTATTATAATCATGTCTGACTGTCATTAAGCATTTGAAGTCCTCTACCGATGACATTGTCTGGATGTTAACGACTTGGCTGTTTAATTTGCCTGGGCACTGTGGGGCAGGGGCCGTTAGTGCACTTTGGAGAGAGTCTTAAATACTGGCCCTGAACCATTACGTGACCTTGTAGTGCCCGAAATAAGACATTATGAATCCTACCGGAGAGGGGAGGAGAGAGGGGAGAGAGAGAGAGAGAGAGAGAGAGAGAGAGAGAGAGAGAGAGAGAGAGAGAGAGAGAAGAGAGAAGAGAGAGAGAGAAGAGAGAAGAGGAGAGAGAGAGAGAGAGAGAGAGAGAGAGAGAGAGAGAAGAAAGAGAAGAAGAGAGAGACAGAGAGGAGAGAGAGAGAGAGAGAGAGAGAGAGAGAGATGTCTGGTTGGTTTGTACATTTTTAATCACAGCCTATTATTGTCTGATTCAGTAGACTGTTCCTTGGCAGCTTTTGTTACTGATGCTGTTGCTACCGTCATGCTGCATGGACCAACACATGAAAGCAGACACCTGTTCTCTATGTGTGTCTCTCTTTCCCTCTCCTGATAGCAATGGTAGACTAATCCATGTTAATTAACCAAGTTCCGAATCCGAATGTCACATTTGCATAAAGTTTGTCTCGTAAACATTTTCCATCTATGCACTTTATGGGCACAATATGTACAGGGATCATTTTTAAATCTACATATCACTATTTATATATTTATTTTTAAACCATTTTTGTAATTTGGTCTTTGTTGTTGTGTCATCGTTTTATTTGTCAACTGTCTTATTTTGTCTTTGTGTTTTGTGTCATTTAGACATTTAAACACTCACTCACTGCTGGAGAGCGCCACACTGTATTTCGCTGTGTACTACAATGACAATACAATCCTTGAATCTTGAATCTTTAAGAAGTATGGAGTCACATATTTTTGATTTTGTAATTACGTATATGTGCTGTATACTTAAAGGCCTACTTCACCGGTTTGAATATGAAGGTGTATTGAATTCTGAGAAAAAAAACGTACTTTGTAAATATTACTGTGATGTCTTTTACTGTGACATCACAGTAATATTTACAAAGTACGTTTTTTTAACCCTATATTTCTCTTTCTGTGATGTCACGAGAAAGAGAAATATAGGGTTAAAAAAACACTCTTTCTGCCTTTTCTCAGGCTAGGATGAACCGATTTAATTTTTTTTCGCACATTTATACTACATAGGATCTCAGAATTCAATACACCTTCATATTCAAACCGGTGAAGTAGGCCTTTAAGAAGTATGGAGTCACATCTTTTTGATTTTGTAATTATTATGTGCTGTATATTTATATTTATATTCTCAACATCATTGTGAATGAGAGCTTTGCCTCAATGATCTATTGAGATTAAATAAAAAGCGATGTGGGAAGTTTCTCCACCTCTGTTCACCCGATGGGATTCATTTTTTACCGACAGTTTCATCTACTGACTGCTGATTCACAGTCAAGCCAGCACCTACACAACTGGGATACAAAGGATAGATAATACAGTGTGTGTGTGTGTGTGTGTGTTGTGTGTGTGTGTGTGTGTGTGTGTGTGTGTGTGTGTGTGTGTGTGTGTGTGTGTGTGTGTGTGTGTGTGTGTGTGTGTGTGTGTGTGTGTGTGTGTTGTGTGTGTGTGATTCAAAGAAAACATAAGAATGCTTGAACTACTGGCAGGTTGCCAACATGGTTGACCTTGGACAGTAAGACAAAGAACACACACACACACACACACACACACACACACACACACACACACACACCACACACACACACAATGTCCCAGTTACCATACACAACGTGAGTGACCTGCAACAAATGCCCCTCATGGAGAAGAGAAGTGGGATGACGAAAATGCTGACGTCATGTGGAGCCACACACACGACACACAGCACACACACATCAATAACAAACACACACACGCACACACACATACAGTATATAGACAAACACACACACCACAAACACGCAAAACACACATACAGTATATAGACAAACACGCACACACACACACACAACACACACATACAGTATATAGACAAACACGCGCACACACACACACACACACATACAGTATATAGACAAACACGCACACAACGCACACACACACATAGACACAACACATACACACACACCACACACACACACACACCCCTACACACACACACCCACCCCCACCCCACACCCACACACACACACACACCCCCCC
The DNA here is from genome assembly GCA_026122265.1 of Ammodytes dubius. Taxonomy (NCBI): domain Eukaryota; kingdom Metazoa; phylum Chordata; class Actinopteri; order Uranoscopiformes; family Ammodytidae; genus Ammodytes; species Ammodytes dubius. The sequence continues at coordinate 24,240,987 of CM047520.1, read as the reverse complement.
CCTCACACACACACACCACACACCCCCCTACCCCCACACCACACACACACACACACACACACACACACACACACACACACACCTTCATGACGAAGAAGAGGATGAGTATGAGGAAGACGCTGACGTCCGGGTGCAGCCAGGCGGCAGAGCGGCCCAGACCGGCGGGAAACGGACGACGTCCGGAGATCTTTGTCCAGGTGAAGATCGAGAACGAGAGGGTGAGACGGGATAGGAGGAGAGAGGAGAGAGAGAGGGAGAGAGGGAAGGGGGAGAGGAGAGAGAGAGGGGGTGAGGGGGGGGGGAGAGAGAGAGAGAGGAGAGAGGGAGGGGGGGGGAGAGAGGAGGAGAGGGGGGGGAGGAGAGAGAAGGGAGAGGGGGGAGAGGAGAGAGAGAGAGAGAGAGGGGGGGAGGGGGGGAGAGGAGAGGGGGAGAGAGAGAGGGGAGGGGGGGAGGGGAGAGAGAGGGGGGGAGAGAGAGAGAGAGAGAGGGGGGAGGAGAGAGATGGGGGAGAAGTGAGGAAGGGGGGGGGGAGAGGAAGAGGAGAGAGAGAGGGGGAGGAGGAAGAGGAGAGGGGGGAGAGAGTGGGGATGGGGTGGAGGGTGAGAGAGGGAGGGATGGAGAGGGTTAGGGGGTAAAGAGGGAACAAGGGAGGGGTAGGAGTGGACAATTGAAGATAGACTTATTTATTTTTAAATTTTTATAAGAAATTGGAGATTTTTTTTTAGGATGCCCTTAGTTAATATTACCATGGTATCAACTGGGGTCCACACAAAACATAATAAAAAAGATATTCAACATAACAACTACTTACATACATATTTCACCATTGAATATACGTATTTAGTTCTACTGTTAAATTCACATTTCATTCTTAACAGATGTATGAGAATTTTCGTCCGATCAAATCACTCGCTCAGAACCACCGCTGTATAATTTTGAATATTTTGTAGAATTGTTGAAAGTGAATATAACCACTACACCACGAGCCCTTCACCCCCCCCCCCCCCCCCCCCACACACACACACACACACACACACACACACACACACACACACACACACACACACACACACACACACACACACACACACACACACACACACACACACACACACACACACACACACACACACATTTAAGACAAGTGAACAATAGAAAATATTAATTCAATTCAATTCGATTAAATTAAGTCCAAAAGGGCCATTATCCATGAATCTTGGTAGCAGAAGGTACGGGTGGCCTTGCTCAATGACTCATCCTCTGTTGTGATGACTCATAATGACTAATTGACTCCAAACACTTTGCTCATCATTCACACAGACGCCTCCGAGCTTCAGAGCTTCAGAGGTTTGCTCACAGGCACAGAGCCACACGCATCTGCATAAGGCCACCGCAGCCGGGCAAACAACAACATAATGTAGAATGTTCTACTTTGCACTTTAAACTTAGGGACTACTAAGGCAAGGCAAGTTTATTTCTATAGCACAATTCAAACACAAGGCCATTCAAAGTGCTTTACAGGGGCAAGATTAAATACATAAAACACATTAGAAGACATTTAAAAGCGAATGAAAAGAGTAAAACATTTAAATTAAATAAAAAGTAGTACAGGTTAAAATGGAAACAGAAAAGTCTTCAGACTCGATTTAAAAGAACTAGGGTTGCAGCAGACCTCAAGGGAACTAAGGGATTGAGTCTAGGGAGTTTTTTTCTTTAATAAAGACTGTGCTCTTCCTATTTGAGAGCATGATTTATTTTTTTCATGGTTTCACTCTTGGCAATTCTGGAGAAGGGTTGTCATTTAAAAAAAAATTTTTAATCAGTAAATATCCCCTCACGATCCGCTACCTGTCCATACTGTATGTGCGCTGAAAAAAAAATCAAGTGTTAATACACAGCCTAGGCTCTGTATACAGGCATGTTGCTAGCTACGATGGGCTCCCTTGTTTTACATACTAGTATAATAGATATTATAGAGCTACATACCAGGTTACAGAGCCTAGGCTGATAATGTGGATTTGTTTTCTTCAGCACACACGGTACGAACAGGTAGCGAATTATAAGGAGATATTTACTGATTATGACATAAAGTGATTTTGACAACAAGTGCTCTCTAAAATCACTGGGAAATAGTATCTGTCAACTAGTGATTTATTTTCCAAAGTGAAATGATTTAAATTTAGACTTGACTCGATCACAGTTTGTTCTAAAGGTGTGACATATTCCTTAATGAGGCTGTGAAAGACATGCACCGACTGAGAGTGAAATATGTTAAGGTGTTGCTGACTGACAAATGCAAACAGATGGTTACACATGCACTTAATCATATAACAAACACACACACACCACACTCACTCACTACACACACACACACACACACCACACACACACGTATTGTCTATTGTTAGCGGCTTGTGAATAGCACAGTACAGCTGGGCCACAGATGAGGAGCGGAACACTGATGGTGACTGTTCAGAAATTCTAGAATAGATTTCTGATTGGAGTCTGTAATATCTCCTAACAATCCGCTACCTTGTCTGTACTGTGTATGCGCCTCAAAATAATTTGGTTTTGATAAATATTAAGTATTCAATACTAAGAATTCCATGTAGAGAAAATATGTTTTGTAAACTAACTGCAGGCTCTGTGAATGTAAACAAATGCCCCCTTCCTCTGAAACTGCATAGTGCACCTTTAACACCTTTAAAGGTGCAGTGTGTAATATGACATCATCAAGAAAGTTCTACAAAGTTCTAGAATGCAACGCTCCCTGGGTAACCCCAACCCTTTTGAATAATAACAAAAGCTACAGTGGCCTTCAAGGACAAGAACAATTCTAAATTTTAAACAATGCACATGATGACATTCCAACTATGACACTTTCAAGATGGCGGCACTAGGCCTTGGTCCAAGATATGCAGAAATATGGACATATATGAGACCCTTTCTAAGGGAAAAAATAATAATTCAAAAAAAGTTTTTCAGCTATTATGCACTAAATTAAATCTACTCATGGATATTATAATTACTTTCTACAAAATCTGCTAGGAAATAAAACCCAGAATTCTACACACTGCAGGTTTAAGACCTTTAACACGCTGGACAGAAGAGTGTTTAAGACATGCGCTCTGACCTCTCCTGCCATGAACTGTCCAAACCCTGGAGGGAACGTCAAGGTGGAGATGACCAGAGTTACTACAGCCGGGAAGACCAGCCGGCTAGGAGGAGGGGAGACAGGAAAACACATTCATAAATACAAGTTATAGTATAATAATAATACTGTATTGACTGTCTGTCTGTCTGTCTGTCTGTCTGTCTGTCTGTCTGTCTGTCTGTCTGTCTGTCTGTCTGTCTGTCTGTCTGTCTGTCTGTCTGTCTGTCTGTCTGTCTGTCTGTCTGTCTGTCTATCTATCTATCTATCTATCTATCTGTCTGTGGCCAGTCGGCTAGGATGAGAGACAGAAAAACACATTCATAAATTGAACATTATGGAAAAGTTCATTCAAAAAGAGAAATATTCATATATTCTAGATTCATTACACAAAGTTAAATATGCCAGTTCTTTATTTGTTTTCATTTTTGATGAGTAAGGCTTACATCTGTTATAGAAAAATATCACAATGTCATGAAGTAACCTGCAACAATCCTAACCAATCAAAACACAGACAGTACTGGACTCACTATTTGGTGAGGAAGCGCGTCATGGCATTACGTCGTTTCATAAACAGAACGACCTGTCTGTTGAGATAGACGAAGAACGCTCCCAGGAACCCACAGCAGATCCTACCGAGAAGAAATTAAAGGTGCAGTCAGTGATTCTGGAGAACACTTGTTGTCAAAATCACGTTTTGATTTCTTTTAAATCGAGTCTGAAGACTATTTTGTTTCCATTTTAACCTGCAATCTTAATTTTATTTGCTTCTTTTATTCGCTTTTAAATGTTTTATAATGTGTTTTATGTATTCTAATCTTGCCCCTGTAAAGCACTTTCAGTGGCCTTGTGTCTGAATTGTGCTATAGAAATAAACTTGCCTTGCCTTTTGTCAAAATCAGTGAATAACTCCTCACGATTTGCTACCTAACTATACCGTGTGTCCTTAAACTAATCTAGTGTTAATACATAGCCTAGGCTCTGTAAACAGGCATGTTGCTAGCTACGTTGGACCCCCTTTGTTTACACACCAGTTTACAGAGCCTATAGGCTGTGTATTAACACTAGATTTTTTGGCTGGTCTACCATTTCGACATGTCTCTCTCTTTCCTCTACTGATGTTAACGGTCAAACACTAAATTGGTTTGCTAGTTTTTTAAATGTCACATTTGCATAAAGTTTGGCTCGTTAGCATTTTACATCAGTTTGGTGACACACACACACATTCACACACACACACACACACACACACACACACACACACACACACACACACACACACACACACACACACACACACACACACACACGCACACAGACAGACACAAAGAAGTTATCGTCTCAGTTCTCTCACCCAATAATGGCGAATGCCGGCAGCTCCTGCAGATCAAAAGGGAAATCCATGCGGAAGTTTGTCCTGAACAGAGCAGTGATGGTTACTGTGCGATAAAGACAGAAAGAAAAGGCACAAAGGTCACATTTATATTTATTTATTCATATTGTTTTGTAGGAGCAAACATAGCTTAGCATCTTACTATGTTATTGTTCACGTTTACAGCATCATACAAACATTTTCTGGAACTCAAATTGATATTCTTATGAGGTATTGCGGTAACCTGAATAAGACATTAAAATACTCTGCTACTACATGGTGGAATAGGACACCACCTAGAGGAAAATGTGTAATGTGCATCAAATAAATACATTGAAAGTGACAATAAAAAGATTAGTCACAGTTTCCAAGTGATGGTAATTGAAGTAAGGGCGCCCTCTAGTGAAAGTTTGATAAAACATGTCTATGGCTATACTTGTGAGGACACTCATTGACATGATGCATTCCCTAGCCCCTTACCCTAACCGTAACCATCAGAACTAAATGCCTAACCCCAACCCTTACACTAACCCTAACATAAACCAAATTCATACCTAAACCTTAACACCTAGTCTTAACCTTCAAACAGCCCTTAAAAAGCCTGTCCCAAAGTGAGAACCAGATAAAATGTCACTTTCCAGAAAACGTCCTCACTAAAACTCAAATTGGTTCTCACAAAGATAGTTGTACAAGTACAAACACACACAACACACACACACACACACACACACACACACACACACACACACACACACACACACACACACACACACACACACACACACACACACACACACACACACACACACACACACACACACACACACACACACACACACACACACACACACACACACACACACTTCATACCTGCATCTTTGTTGAAGACGGATAGCACTCTGAATATGAAGGCACTAAACGTAGCAGCAAAGTATCCTCTCCAGTAGTTTCTAACGGCAAAGTATGTGGACGTTACCTCGATACTGAAGAGCACACCTGGGGAGAAATAAAAGGGAACCAATAATTAGACACGAAAGGTCTTTATTTATACATATTATAGTATTTATATATTTATTTATATGTAACTGAAAACAAAGCAGAGAGCAGAGAGCATACATGCATGCTGAAAAGTACGTCAGTTCTTTCTTTTGTTTTCAATATTTTGATGATTACGGCTTACAGCTCATTGAATAAAAAAAATCCACTTTCTCAAAATATAAAGAGTATTACATAAAAGTTAAAACAAATTGGAAAAAAGGATTTATAATACAGAAATGTCGACCTTCCAAAAAGTATTTCTATTCTAGATTTATTTCACTTCATGCGCAATGAATCTAGAATATATGAAAGTTTTGCTTTTTGAAAAATACATTTAAATTTTTTTTCCAGTCATCCATTGATATTCAAATGTTTCAAGATGCACCTGTATATAAACAACAGAATATGAAAGGTGAACGGCTGTACCTCCAAGAGGAGTCCCGAAGCAGCAGCCGACCCCCACAGCACAGCCCACTGTCAGGATGTCTGTGTAACAGTATGGGTTCTACTGAGACAGAGAGAGAGAGAGAACACAGTCAGGATGTAACAGTATGGGTTCTACTGAGACAGAGAGAGAGAGAGAGCACACAGTCAGTATGGGTTCTACTGAGACAGAGAGAGAGAGAGCACAGTCAGGATGTCTGTGTAACAGTATGGGTTCTACTGAGACAGAGAGAGAGAGAACACACTGTCAGGATGTAACAGTATGGGTTCTACTGAGACAGAGAGAGAGAGAGAACACAGTCAGGATGTAACAGTATGGGTTCTACTGAGACAGAGAGAGAGAGAGCACACAGTCAGTATGGGTTCTACTGAGACAGAGAGAGAGAGAGCACAGTCAGGATGTCTGTGTAACAGTATGGGTTCTACTGAGACAGAGAGAGAGAGAGCACACTGTCAGGATGTAACAGTATGGGTTCTACTGAGACAGAGAGAGAGAGAACACACTGTCAGGATGTAACAGTATGGGTTCTACTGAGACAGAGAGAGAGAGAGCACACAGTCAGGATGTAACAGTATGGGTTCTACTGAGACAGAGAGAGAGAGAGCACACTGTCAGGATGTCTGTGTGACAGTATGGGTTCTACTGAGACAGAGAGAGAGAGAGCACACTGTCAGGATGTAACAGTATGGGTTCTACTGAGACAGAGAGAGAGAGCACACAGTCAGGATGTAACAGTATGGGTTCTACTGAGACAGAGAGAGAGAGAGCACACAGTCAGGATGTAACAGTATGGGTTCTACTGAGACAGAGAGAGAGAGAGCACACTGTCAGGATGTAACAGTATGGGTTCTACTGAGACAGAGAGAGAGAGAACACACTGTCAGGATGTAACAGTATGGGTTCTACTGAGACAGAGAGAGAGAGCACACAGTCAGGATGTAACAGTATGGGTTCTACTGAGACAGAGAGAGAGAGAACACACTGTCAGGATGTAACAGTATGGGTTCTACTGAGACAGAGAGAGAGAGAACACACTGTCAGGATGTAACAGTATGGGTTCTACTGAGACAGAGAGAGAGAGAGCACACTGTCAGGATGTCTGTGTAACAGTATGGGTTCTACTGAGACAGAGAGAGAGAGAACACACTGTCAGGATGTAACAGTATGGGTTCTACTGAGACAGAGAGAGAGAGCACACAGTCAGGATGTAACAGTATGGGTTCTACTGAGACAGAGAGAGAGAGAACACAGTCAGGATGTAACAGTATGGGTTCTACTGAGACAGAGAGAGAGAGAGCACACAGTCAGGATGTAACAGTATGGGTTCTACTGAGACAGAGAGAGAGAGCACACAGTCAGGATGTAACAGTATGGGTTCTACTGAGACAGAGAGAGAGAGAACACACTGTCAGGATGTAACAGTATGGGTTCTACTGAGACAGAGAGAGAGAGAGCACACTGTCAGGATGTAACAGTATGGGTTCTACTGAGACAGAGAGAGAGAGAGCACACTGTCAGGATGTAACAGTATGGGTTCTACTGAGACAGAGAGAGGGAGAGCACACTGTCAGGATGTAACAGTATGGGTTCTACTGAGACAGAGAGAGAGAGCACACAGTCAGGATGTAACAGTATGGGTTCTACTGAGACAGAGAGAGAGAGAACACACAGTCAGGATGTAACAGTATGGGTTCTACTGAGACAGAGAGAGAGAGAAC
>CM047520.1:24223263-24228263 GCA_026122265.1 Ammodytes dubius | reverse complement strand
CTGTGAATATCTCCCAACGATCCACTACTTCGTGTGCTGAAAAAGAATCCAATGTACACAGCCTAGGCTCTGTAAACGAGCAAGTGGCCTCCTTGTTTACATAGACTTTGTTAACTTATCAGTTAACATTGCCTAGTAGGCTGTGTATTTACACTGGATTTTTTTTTCAGTGCACAGACACTACGGACAGGTAGTGGATTGTGAGGAGATATTCACTGATTTTGACAACAAGCTTTCTACAGAATCACTGACTCCACCTTTAATTTCCAATCCAATCCAATCAGACATAAGCATGTATTGAAGAAGCAGCTTTTAGTTATTATGCACCAAGAATCTGGAACAAACTCCCAGAGAACTTGAGGTCTGCTGCAACTCTCAGTTCTTTTAAATCGAGTCTGAAGACTTTTTTGTTTCCATTTTAACCTGCAATTTTTATTTTATTTGCTTCTTTTATTCACTTTTAAATGTTTTATAATGTGTTTTATGTATTCTAATCTTGCCCCTGTAAAGCACTTTGAGTGGCCTTGTGTCTGAATTGTGCTAAATAAATACACTTGCCTTGCCTTGCCTTGCCTTGCCTTGCCTTGCCTTGCCTTGCCTTGCCTTGCCTATTGTACAGGTAGTGTGCGTAGTGGGATGGAGTGTGAATGTGGAGTAGGTTAGTCCCTTTTAAAAATAAGCCGGACCACGTGTTGAACCCAAACAGCTCTATGGAAGCAGAAACACGCGCCCTGCCTCGAGATTTATCACCTCAGTCTGGACATCTGGACAAGAGATTTATCCTCATACAGTATCTGTGTCGTTCCCTCTCTCACGTCAGCATACATATGAATTAAAGTATCATAGAAAAGTCTATCAAGAAGTGAAAAGTTCATATATTCTAGATTCATTACACAAGTGAAACATGTCAGGCCTTTATCTGCTTTAACTTGAACGAAGCAGCCAACAGCTCATGGAGTACAAAATGAAGTATCTCAAAATATCTGAATATGACATAAAACAAATCAAAAAATGGATTTGCTGTATAATATAGGAATGCCGACCATGTGAAAAGTATGTTTATTCTAGATTAATTTCACTTGATGTGTAACAAATCTAGAATATATGAAAGATTCACCTTTTGAATAGAATTACAGAAAAAAATTACTTTTCATTGATATTGTAATTTTTTTAAGATGCACCTGTATACTACTGAAGCATTGTGTAATATTTCAGCACTTTCCCACAGTTATGTAACCAGGGCAACAACACATTCTGGGTACATCATCATGAGACAATAGATGATCCAGGAATATAACTGACGAGCTCGTATGTCCAGTCCGCGATGGACACTTTGCTGTCACCTTTCAACAGCTTCTGATTTAGCAGCTTCGTGGACAGAATGACTGATTGATGGATTAAGAGACAGACAGACAGACAGACAGACAGACAGACACAAGACAGACAGACAACGACAGCAGACAGACAGACAGACAGACAGACAGACAGACAGACAGAAAGACACACGCACCACACAGACAGAGAGACAGACAGACAAGACAAGACACACACACACAGATCAACAATGCAAGGACAGACATACTGCACATACACTTTCACACTTGTAAACACACACTGTGCTACACACATACACATCACTTAATTTTTTCCAGAGCTGTATACAAACCACACACAACACACCGTAGCTTCTATACATTCCCAAATCAAAGGGGTTAGCAAGGGAGCATTGCAATCTAGATTCTCACCACACTAGATACTAAATACTTCGATATTGCACATTGTACCTTTAAGCAACAGCATTTTCAAACTTGACCTGGAGAAAGACTTCACCAAAATACATTGCATAATATTCTTAGAGAAGAGGTGCCATGCTTTCTAAGAGGGGACTGTTTTTCTCCTTCAGCATAGATTATTCCTGAGGTGGTGAAACAGATATCACTTACATAGTAAATGCAAACAATACATGGCACACTGTCAACATTTTTTTTAATTTTTTTAACCTTTATTTATACAGGTAAATCCATGAGACCGAAGACTCTTTTACAAGGAGACTGTTTTCCTTCCCACGTTACATTCACACACACAATCATACACCGATGCACGGCTAACTATCGACATCACACCTCACGCAACCATTCATCTTTACACTATTTGTCCCAGTAATCCTTCTCTCTTTGTCATTAGTCATGTAAGACTTTCACTTTCAGCTTCTCTAACACAAACATCAAGGGTGATCATGATGATGGATGATAACTGTTGTTACTAGTACTACAAACAAATCAAATCAAATCAATCAAATCAGTTTATTTGTATAGCCCAAAATCAATACATTTGCCCTCAGTGGCTTTACATTTCAACAATATGTATATGATACAATATGACACCCGCCTACACCCTTAGCTGGCTGAGAAAAACTCCCATAAAACCCTTTACCGGAATGAAAAAAAATTAAGAAATCAGGAGAGTCGACAGATAAGGATCCTCTCCAGGACGGACATACTGCATAGATGTCATAAGTAAGAAATCACGAAGGATTTGATCATTGACCAAGTGATTACATGGTAATACTAAAGTAAGGTGCGAATAGTGTGATGCAGAAGATTTCAGATGCTGCCAAGGATCCACAACTTGTTACATACACCCGGAAAATTGAAAGCCATCTGGATTTTTCTAATCTTATCTCTCCTACATATTGAAAATGCCTAATGACAATGTTTTTATTGTGAATTGGTGTGATAGTTTTATTTTAATCAAAATGTTCATTCTACTCAAACATTATGCCTATAAGAGTAAAACAAGAGACACTGAACATTGGAGGTCTCTTCATTTTCCAGAGCTGTATGTATTGGCCTTTTCCACTTTATATATACAGTTTACCTCCAGAAATCGTTACTTAGAAATATGTCTGTTTCGCTCTTTGTTTATATCTCTTAATGAAATTAGATATTTCTTAATTAATAATATATATATTATTATATTAGCTATTAATGTTCTTAATTTAATGATTGAACACCTGTTAAGCACTTTGATGCCTTTATCTGAATATGCAATAAATAAACTTGCCCGACTTGCTTACAAGATAGGGTCAGCTGATGAAATGTTTTCAATTTTTTATTTTATTTTTTAAAGATTGAGACATGGAAGTTGTGTGTTTGGAAATGCAGTCAGCTGTTGACTAACTTCACTACCAAGCAGCCCAGGACGTCCCAACATGCCTCCCCCCCCAAAGTAGAGTCAGTTTTGTTGCTAGTAATTCATCCTTCCAACCCTTCATTACCTCTTTCAACCTCTCCTTCCAGGCCAGGGTAACTCTACTCTGCACTAATCACTTGTTCTACTAGCCCATAACTCTCTCTCTCACATACACACTCACACACTCTCTCTCTCCCCCCTATCTCCCTCCCTATCTACCTCTCCCTCTCTCACTCTCTCTCACTCTCTCCTCCCTCTCTCCTCCCTCCTCTCTCTCTCTCCCTCCCCCCCCCTCTCCTCTCTCTCCCTCCCTCTCTCTCTCCCTCCCTCCTCCCCTCTCTCTCTCTACGCGGGTGAAACATTACTCTGGGATTCTGGGGCTAAATATAGCGCCAGTGAGATCCAATATTCCTAATCATACTTCCCACACCTCTCTCCTTCTCTCTCACCTTTCAATAACTCCTCGTATTATTCACTTTCTCCCACGGCTCTTTCTTTCCGTTACTCCATTTGTCTTTACAGGCAATTCTATAGAACGCTTGTTGTCAAAATCACTTTTTGGTCAAAATCTGTGAATAGCTCCTCACGATCCACTACCTTTCTATACTGTGTGTGCGCTGAAAAAAATGCCAGTGTTAATACACAGCCTAGCTCTGTAAAAGGGTATATTGCTAGTTACGGTTGTCTCCCTATGTTTGGAAACCTTTGTTTTACATACCGGTTTACAGAGCCTAGGCTGTGTACGTACACAACAAAGTTTTTTCAGCGCACACACAGTATAGACAGGTAACGCTAAACGCTACCAAAGCTCATTGCGCACACAGGCAGAGCCACAGAGAACATATGCAGGGCAGCAATAGTGAACAAGCATGCACAGATTAAAGGTGGAGTCAGCAATGCGGAGAACGTTTGTCGAAACTATCACTTTTTGTATATTTTTTTTGCATAATCAGTGAATATCTCCTCACCTTTATAAAACACCTACAGACTTCCCCTGGATGGATCCCCCTCTACTTTACAGAGATAGTAAGTGAGTAAAAAGTATTTATATAGCGCTTTTCACAGACAGGGTACAAAACGCTTTACAATGTGCATAGAAAATAAAAGCATATTAAAACACTAGTAAATACGTCTAAGAACAAAAAAATTATAATGGACAGGTAGCAGATGCTTGCCGATAGTGATCATGTGTTGTTTATTTTCCAAACTGTATCGTTCTCAGTCAGTGCGTTACATGCGATCATAATCGGTTAACTAAACGAATAAGATTCTAACAGGACTTTAAATTCATGTAAACACCTTTTCCGATCTACTTCAGACAGAGAAGTCGGATAAGAACACCTACTAGTGGAGACAGCCATTTATCCAATTTTTTGAAAGGCATGTATACTCAGACTAAGTGACATGGTCTTTCGAGTGTCTAGTTTAATCCAATCTAGTTGTGCCATGTAGCTGCAACTGACTGTGGGAATGATCTGTCTGTCTGTCTGTCGGCCCTTGTTGTTGTCCACATGCCTTCTTACTGTAGAGCTGCTTGTGTGTGCTGTACAACTGAATGTGAATCGCATGCCGTGATGAGATGTCACTTGAAGTCACACCTAATGTATCATGAAGGTCTCTTCTAAAATAGAGAAGGGTTGAACTCCATACATACTAAATGACTGTCAACTACCCGGCACTGTGCCCAGTCTACTGTATGTAGCAGATTGCACTATTAAGAGGGATCTTTGTCAATGTATAGTGTTTTGTTATTTATTATTGTCTGTTGTATTATATACATTTTTAACTTAAAGATAGAATTCACAAAG
>CM047520.1:24165763-24218263 GCA_026122265.1 Ammodytes dubius | reverse complement strand
ACACACACACACACACACACACACACACACACACACACACACACACACACACACACACACACACACCAGGGCCAGTGTCACGCCTTTCAGCTCAAATAATAGTGATAGGTTCTTTAGACTCTGAATGAACACGGTAAATAATCCAATGAAAAGTCTTTCAACTGCTTCAGGGAAAATGTATTTCCTTCCTAGTTTTATTTGAACTTTTCAAAAGAGTCTTTGTAGGTAATGACATAATGTGATCATTGGCAACTTCTTTGATGCCAAACCTCTATAACTATTATTTACAGTATATATTTATTTGGTGTGGAAACCCTTATGTTTACAAATTTAGTCTTGAGTGAATTACAAACAGTGTCTAAAGGGCATAAATTAGATAGTAGTCACAGGCAGAGAGGAAAATAGAGACCTAAAATGATCTGTGTATTAGAATGAATCTTCTTAAAAAAAAGAAAAAAACATTTTCTAACTGTAGTAGCTGTGTATCTGTGTATCTGAATCTTATGGCAGTGGGGGCGGGACCCGATAAGCCTTTGGCTTCTCCTGCTTCCCTTTCGAACGATAACACAAAGTAATATGTATGAATATGCAATGAGAAAATTATGTATTATGTGTAATTGTCCGGAAGAATAATAATAAATAAAAAAAATTAAAAAAAATTAGGCCAATTATGTGATGGCTATTTTATTCTATAACTATTCTAAATGTTTGATTAAACATCACACCCGTAATCTTTTTAAATACTGTTAGAACATTCATCAGATTATAAACACTGAGAAAGCCGGCAGACAAGTGTAATAATATCTTGACTATTTCCTGAAGTTCTTCCCTTTTGTTATCTCAGCATGTATGTATTTTTAACTTGCTGTAGGGCACAGCAAACACAAAAGAAAACTGCCCTTTCAATTCTAGAGCCATTCATGCGAATTCTATAGAACAGGTTTGACAGATAGTGGATTATTATTGGCTAATACAATAACGATAGTCATTTGTTTGAATATGAATCCTTTGGTTTTAATATTGCAACTTGAGCATTAAAATATGCATTACATTTTCAAAAGGCACTTTTAGTTTATGTTGATTCTAGCGCCCCTTTGGACCAAAGCAGTAGTGTTTTTACAACACGAGCGCCTGCTGTCCTTAAGATCTTTGCTAGCGCGTGCCGGCAGCGTATACATTTGTTTAGTAAGCGAGTGAAAGAGAGACGGCAGGATGCATGGCCATGTCACTATGTCAGATTAATAATGGTAATATGACCATGGTGACGCAAAGTAAACTTTGATTTAGTAGCATTCAGGAAACACAAGATGTACCGGTCTGCCTGGATTAAATCTTTGGAGTTGGTAGGAAATAGGGATATACAAAAAGCATTATTTCCACTGATGGTCTGGTTTGCTGTTACAGGTCATTTATAATCATCACAAGAAAAAATGTGACTTTCACAAACATTTTTAAAATTCCTAGGAGAAGGTTTAAGTGCATCATGGTTGACGGAAAAATACATGATGTCTCCCCTCACCTAGTAACCTCAGGTCTGTCAATTTGACAAACACAGACAGCTGTCCGGTAACTCGACACACACACACACACACACACACACACACACAGTACACACACACAGTACACACAGTACACAGTCGCGCACACACACACAGACACAGTACACACACACACGCCAAATACAAAACAGACTGCTGCAAGGTGTGTGTGCAGGTGATAAGGGTGACACAGAAAAAAGCGTTGAAGTGGTGGGTGTGGCTAAACTGACAGACATGCGGAAAGACACAATTGAGCAACACACACACACCAACACACACACACACACACAGCGACAGAGAAACAGAGATTCTAACATCCACAATACCTTCAATGGAACTGTGTCTTCTCATGGATATCGCTACATATTGCAGACCGACTACGGAAACATGACAATTGAGACATACTCTTCACTAACATGGCTTGAAAGGGAGAGCAGAGACCACACAGTTTGGATACGAGGAACGCACTGAATTTGACACCTGAGAAGTTACGGAAAGTTGGCCAGGTAAGATGAAAAACCCAACAAACTAACAGCAGCCAAAACACTTGTTTATTTTTTCCTAACTTCCACATTTCTGCCAAAAGGTTCCTACTACAATATCATATCATGTTTGTGTTCACATATAACACATACAGTAGTCTCTGTGTATGCATGCACTGTGATATACAGTATTATTCCATTATGTCCAAATGTCATTGTGTTTTAGAGCATTATTTTGTGTCAAGAAATATGTGAAAATGTGCCCAGAAACATTATTTGTGTTTGTAATCACTGTGTAACTTATTATGACACCAAATATTTATATGTGACATTTGACTCCTTATACGTGTGTGTACTACTAGTGTGTTTTGATCGGTGTGTGCATTTACAGATAGCCTAAGCCTCTTAGTCTGTGTCTCTTTATTGGATGTTTTCTATGTGTGTTGTTCTCATAGTGTGTGAATGTATTGGTGGGCGGTGTGTGTGTTTTAGAGAGGGACAGCTCTTTTGTTAGTATTGTTATGTGTGCAGGTGTGTGAAGCATGCGAATGTCAGGGAACAATGTAGGCAAACTGGTTCTGTGACATCTGTACTTCCTGCAGTGTTTGTGTTTGTGTACGTGTGTGTTGTGTGTGTGTGTGTGTGTGTGTGTGTGTGTGTGTGTGTGTGTGTGTGTGTGTGCGTGTGTGTGTGTGTGTGTGTGTGTGTGTGTGCGTGCGTGTGTGTGAGAGAGAGAGAGACAGTGTGTGTGCGTCGTGTCCTTAAAAATGTTTACCTCATACCGTGGGTGACTGACTTTGAAAGGCGAGAATGACGCTGCGATATTTATCATAGGAAACATACTGTCAGAAACATACCTTTTACGTGTCCTACATATGTACTGGAAGGGCGTGTTTACTCTCATGCTAATAGCATAACGTAACCACAACTACCTGGGATGTACTGTATGTCACATGAGTTTCACTGACAGGAAGGGACAAGGTAAGAAGGAGAATTTCTTTAACATTAATTGATTCAAAACACTAATTATGCTTTAAAAATGTTTTAATTCTTTTATTTAAATGTTGTATTTTTATCCATGTTTTAAATTTGTTCCTTTTTTGTATTTGTATTCTTTATTTGATTTTAACCCTGTGAAGCACCTTGAGTGGCCCTGTGCCTGAAATGTGCTTTATAAATAAAATTGCCTTGCCTTGCCTTGTATTTAAAGTGATTAAGACAGTCTGCATTGGAAGTGACTCGTCATTTTACCAACCCAAAACTGCTCCAGGGGGCACAGTACTATGGCTGATCCTGTGCTCTGACCCCCTCCGAAGTGTGGTGACTTGAGAGTGGATATGCGGAAAGACAAATTTCAATGTAACATTGAATAATAAAGTAACTTAACTAAACTTAACTTAATCTAATCTTAATCCGATGTAATGTCAACATATAGCCTGAGTCACACGGAGTAGTCCCCCTTTTTCTTTGTCACATTCTCCAAAGAAATTGTTTGACGTTCCTTTAAATTTAAAGTCTATTTTGAATATGAGCCCGATTCATTTAGATCCATTACTTTATTTGGTTTATTTGAGGCGTGTTTTTAAGTATCTTCAAACAGTGGTGTCAATGGGTGTAAGAGTATCTTAAGGCATTGGAAATGTTTTGTCTGTGTGAATGTATTTTGTTTTGTTACAGCTCTGGGAAAATGCTCTGATGTTTTATTGAATCTGCATCTCTATATTATTTAATAGATAAACGGTAAATTATGAAACAGATTCCTACCTTACTGAGTTTATAAATGGTCTGAGATTGATATTACAACCAAAATAAGAGGGCAAACTGTTTATAATGATGAGGCTGTGTGTGTCTGTCTGTCTGTCTGTCTGTCTGTCTGTCTGTCTGTCTGTCTGTCTGTCTGTCTGTCTGTCTGTCTGTCTCACTCCATCTCAGCACTATGTTGATAACAACTGTGACACGGATGGATTATCTGTAAAATTCATATCTATTTATTCATCAACTACAAGTGCTTAGCTCATAGTGAATGGCAGTGCGTTTAGGCAGAATGTAAAAGGTTAGGTAAGGTTAGGGAGGAGGCCTTCTGTAGTATTAACATTGGCCTGATACTGAATCTCAGGCAAGCTGTGGTTGACTCTACCACACACACACACAGACACACAGACACCCACACACACACACACACACACACACACACACACACACACACACACACACACACACACACACACACACACACACACACACACACACACACACACACACACACACACACACACACACACACACACACACACACACACACACACACACACACACACACGCACACGCACACACACAGTTTTCACAGTGGTTGCATCATTTGTTAAGGAAATTAGATGGCAGGGCGATACCAGCAGTGTTCGTGCCTCTGTTCGTATAAAGTGTTTTCCGCGGCATCCCGGAAGCTGCAGGAGTGTGTCTCTACTCCTAAACGGTGTCCTTCCTTTTAACCTCCTGATTTGAATCTGTGTGCTACTATTTGTGTGAGTGAGTGAGTAAGTGAGTGAGTGTGAGTGTGTGAGTGGTGTGAGTGTGTGTGTGTGTGTGTGTGTGTGTGACCTAGTGAACAAGCTCACAAGAATACAAACCCAAATGTGATAATGGAAACAGAAACTATCCGATTCTTTGATGGTACTCAAGTTTACCATCAGTTATACGTACTGTATGTTTTAACGTATTCATCTGCTAAATTACAAAAAACTAAGGGGGACTATGAGGGCCAAAGTAGAGAAAAATAAATAATAGTAAGTTTTTTATTTTTATTACGTATGCACTTATTTGAAAGTCTAAATGTCGAGAAAAAAATACAAAATGTTTGTTAAATTTAATCCCGAAATGTCAAGAATAAACAGAATTTTATTGTTTTTTATCAAAAGGAGTGACATACTCAAAATGATCATAATTTGTTCAAACAATAATTAAGATATCACAGTAGAGGACAGATATTGCATAACCCTTCTTTGACGTTATGAAGCTTGACAGTTTCTGCAACAATTATAAACTATTTTAGGATCCTTTGAGTCACACATATAACTACCAACTGCTCATTCAGCCTCAACATTACTCATGGTGACACTATTCAGACAGGCAGGTTCATTGTCTGGCACTCCTCGTGTGAACAAGGCACAAATTCCTTTCACCTCTATACTGTAAGTCTGCAGTTAGAGATAGTCTGTTTAGAAGATATTGGCATTTTTCCGAAAAGACTTGGTAGAAATCTAAGTATGTTTTAAATAGAGTATAATCGATTGAACATTTTATTTTTATTACCTTAGAATGAGCATTTTATATATATACTGTAGATAGGAGCGGGGCAATGAGGATGTTGCACCGCAATGTTTCTACAGTAGCACAGAACAGACAAACTTAACAGCCTCATGCGTTTTTACATATAGTGGGCGTCCTGGGGAAATGCACCTGTTGGAAGACCAAGAAGAAGAAGTGCTATAGAATAAATAACTAAATACATCTTCACCTCATCACTTGATATTGTGGAAAGACTTGAGGCAGTGGTGGATGATGCCATCTTTAGTAACTATAGCTTCTTGTCCTTGAAGGCCACCGTAGCTTCTGTAAATTCTCAGTATTAGCAAGGGAGCGCTGCAAGGAGAATTTTCACTACTAAATGATGCCAAAATACTCCGATATTACACACTGCATCTTTTACATGTAGCTAGACTGATATCAACCTTCTGAAGCTCACAGCTACCATATTTTACTGACAATTTATATAGAAATAATGACTCTACAGATATAAATACACATCACAGTTCTAGGGAAATGTTGAGATGAAATATTAGTGGTGTATCGTCTGTGTGAAGTGAGAAGTTTAACTGTCTACTGGAGGCCAGGTCTGACTTTCAAGGATTTAATTGATTTTGGCTCAATGTTGGATGGATGGGAACACTGGTCTGTGGCTCCTCTTATTATCTATGTAAATGATGGCTGCTTATAGCTAAGCAAACAGATATTATACCAGTGATCGTGCAATGCTTGTTATATTTGCTGTGCTTTATACAGTACATGATAAAAAAAGGTACTGTTAATATTGACTTTATGTAAGGTGGATCACTGACTGTCCTTTGTGGGTGGGGGTGCTCTGCTGTTTACTGAACTTGGCTGTTGAACAGGCACTGGTCAGTTTTTCGATTTTTGTCTATTTTGCTTCCATAACATGTCATCTTTCATACTAGCATAAATCAAAAGGTCGAAAATGTACATGTAGGTTCTTATTTGACTAAACCGTGTCTGTTTGTGTTTGTATATTTCTCCTATAGAACCATCTTAAAGGCCATTATCTCAACATTGGCTTTCCATAATCATTCTTAGTTCTACTCTAAGTTATCACAGAAGGATTTGTTCCTATGTTGTTAATTGTCTGAGTAATGATACATTTGGTTCTTAAAAACATGTAGAAAAAAACATTTAAGACCTCTACAGTACATTGTATTTTTCGATTTATTAAATAAAAAAAAGGCTGAATCCAAAAAATATGTTCTGTAATAAATGTGGACACTTTTCAGTTTTATTTTTTTGATGTTACATTTTGTTTCTAATACGCCAAATTACACACAATTAGTTAGTTTTAGCCAAATTAACATATTGCTCCAAACATTTAAAAAAATTATTGTAATCCAAATGTTCTCTTATTTTAATGTTAGTATCAACTGGCAAAGTTTTGTGATGATATCTACTATGTATAAGTTAAAAACGTTACCCATTGACCTGCAGTGTATATTGCCTTAAAGGTGCAGTGTGTAATATGACATCATCAAGAAAGTTCTACAAAGTTCTAGAATGCAACACTCCCTGGTAACCCAACCTTTCGAATAATAACAGGAGCTACAGTGGCCTTCAAGGACAAGAACAATTCTAAATTTTAAGCAATGCACCTGATGACATTCCAACTTTGACACTTTCAAGATGGCGGCACTAGGCCTTGGTCCAAAATATGCAGAAATATGGACATATATGAGATCCTTTCTAAGGGAAAAAATAATAATAAAAAAAAAATGTCAGCTTATGCACTAAACTAAATGGATATTATAATTACTTTCTACAAAATCTGCTAGGAAATAAAACCAAAATTCTACACACTGCAGGTTTAATAGCACAGTTAACATCTGAACCAGCTATGGCATATTAAGCTACTGCTGCATATGAAGTTATTGAAGAGACAGATGCCACATCACTCTTTCTAAGCTTAGGGGGGATTTAGCCCGGCTGCTGAGCTGATGTAATTGTGATCTCTGTGTCCAGTTGATAGTAACGATGATCTATGTGTGTGTGTGTGTGTGTGTGTGTGTGTGTGTGTGTGTGTGTGTGTGTGTGTGTGTGTGTGTGTGTGTGTGTGTGTGTGTGTGTGTGTGTGTGTGTGTTGTGTGTGTTACAGCATGTCATTCAACCTCACGGACGATAATCGGTGTGCGGCCAACGACACCCTCTGCAGTAAGCTCAACACAACTTCCACTCTACACCTGTCTCTATCGCTTCATTATCACCAATACTTTTTCCACTTTTTTATCCTCCTCAACCTGCCTCTGAAAAATGTCTTGTATGTCCCTTTTCCACTGCTTATCTGTGTGGATAAATGCGCTGAAATATGCTGATATTTGGGTTGTGTAATTTTCATTTTCATTTCATTTTTATTTTATTTCAAACATATCAAAAACAATACAAAACTAAATGAAAAGCATAAAAATACAATAACTATTTATCAATTTTGAAGTGAGAACCATTGTAAAAGACAGATGTGTTTCAGTTTTGGGAGTTCAATTAGGTAATTATCTGATGAGCAAATTGAGTAAATCTCTATTAAGTTTAAAAAAAGCCTTAAAATTAGAAGTTAAAGGTGGTGTCAGCGATTCTGAAGAATACCTAGTGACAAAATAACTTTTTGTCAAATCATTGAATATCTCCTCATGATCCGCTACCTGTACTCTGTGTGCACTTTAAAACAATCTGGTGTTAATACACAGCCTAGGCTCTGTAAACTGATATGTAAAAAAAAAAAAAAAAAGTGTATGTAATCAAAGGGCCCACCGTAGCTAGCAACATCCCCGTTTACAGAGCCTAGGCTGTGTATTAACGCTGGTTTACTTTTTTACTATTATAAAATGTACTTCCGTTCTCTGTCACCTTTATACTAGACCTCACATCAGCCTCTTTTTCGTACCTCTACATTTACAACTCTTCACACGCAATGGATCCCTTATCCAAACGGCAAACAATGAATTTGGTTCAAAGGCAACAAGAAAAACTCTTGCTATTTAATAACCATAAGGTATATCATTCATTTGTATAGATTTAAAACCAAACTGCCGTCGTCTACAATGATGTTGAAAGTTACGCCCAGTCTATCGACATGTTGCATGAATTACTGGATGTGCGATTACACAATCAGATATTTAATATTTGCTGATCAACAGATACTGCGAGAAAGTCTTTATAATCACAAAGTTAATATTATGTAATAGAGATAAGCCTTACAACAACTATATCAGTGTTTGACATCTTTTGCCTCGTTTCGAGTAGAGCGGGTCGGAGCGGAGCGGCTCGGCTCAGAGCGGGACAGCTCACTTTTAAGAATCTCGGTGTTGTTTCCACCGCCGACCCTACCCTTACTGGTAGGGCGGGGTTTAGGCTGGACTGCGATAGCCGCCGCCAGAATGTGGGTCAAACTATCGGGCTGTGGAACAACTGTGGTCAAGCCAGCGGTCTCTTGTTTTTGCATGGTCAAACCAGCCGCTTCTTTATTTATTCCCCCCGTGTTGTGAGCACAGAGACGGCTCGGTGCAACATGTTGTACATCTTCTGGAATACCTGTAAAAGGCTTAGGGCAAGACCATAGATAGTAAAGGGCAAGACACTGTAGGAGAACAGGGTAACATTTTGAGCTTTTAGTATAAGTATAATAAGTAAGAATAAGTATAATCGTGGAACTTTTCCATTTGATTATGCTTGAATAAATATGCACATTTGGCAATATCTAAC
The DNA here is from genome assembly GCA_026122265.1 of Ammodytes dubius. Lineage (NCBI taxonomy): Eukaryota > Metazoa > Chordata > Actinopteri > Uranoscopiformes > Ammodytidae > Ammodytes > Ammodytes dubius. Next base: position 24,209,211 of record CM047520.1, on the reverse strand, counting down.
TAGCATCGTACATTTCAATCTATTTAAAAACCAAAAATCTACAGGTTTGGATAAAGCCAGACTTAAAATCCTTATTTCATTTTGACACCATATTAGAGTCGAAAGGTTTAACAGAACCGATTTTGGATAGAGACTTTTTTTTATTTTATAAATAATGTACAGGTCTTAAAAATTCATTTTCATCATGTCTTTCGGAACAAAATGTATAATTTATCGGACAATTAACAACACATGAATAAATCCTTCTGCAATAACCTTCAGCATAGTGCTAAGAATGATTATGGAAAGTTCAGTTGTTGTAAGTGCTTCAGAAGTTGAGATTTTTGGTTCAGAGTTTTGAAATAAAAAGTTGAGATAATGGCCGCTAAAGAGGGCTGTATAGGAGAAATATACAGAAACACACACAGCCTTACTCAAAGCTCTTTAGTGACATTCATAAAAAATACTAAAAAAATATTTGTTGGCTTATCAATACGTGTGTGAAAGGTTAACGAAACTGAGGGCAAACTGCCAAACGTGTTGGACTTGTTCCCTATTGTTTTGTGGAGGAGAAGGTGTTCAAAGTTCAAGCTCAAACCAAGTCTATATAAACCAGACGTGACACCTATTGATTTATGATTTTCCTGAAGTGATTCTACCACACCTAAGAATGTCCCAAAACCAGAAAGTGTTTACTCCGACCAGTGGTTTTGGTTTACAGTTTTTTTTTTTTTTTTTTTTTTACTCTTTACAAAGTTGGTTTCACCTAGACAGCAAAGTTAATAAGTTGATGGATTTGATGACAGCTGCTAGAATGCTTTGTTGAAAGGTCATGTTAAAAGGTGTGTTGGTTGGTCTAAGCCTGGAGTATGAAGAGTCAGTGAAGGGTCAAGTTCGATAAGACATACATTTAAATGATACAACAAAATACATGAATAAATAAAAAGAGGAAATAAAAATAATTAATATGTAATTGCCCAGGAAAGTCAAGTGAAAGAGTCTAAACTCAAAGCACCTGTTACCCCTAATCCACAAAAAAAAATGTTTAACTAAGTTTCATTTATGAACATTTATTCATGATTAAGACACCCAACTTTGATACTATAAACCGATATTGATTTTAACTACTTTAGACCAGGTTTACAGAAGCTTAAAAAATGGGTAAAAATCATGTTAAACCAGATATATAGCTACTTATTGTGCAAAAAAAAAAACATTTCAGTTTCACATTTCAAAACAGGCAGAGCTGTCATATACATGTCTAAATTGCTCAACATGGGAATGCGTGTTCTCAAACACTTAGCGCTTTCTGAGACTCTGTGTCTAGAGATATGAATGAATAACTCATCCTGGCCTGTCTGAGCAAGTTGTAAAGTACAATTATGACCTAGTTAACATTGCAAGAAGAAGACAGATTTATGTCATTTGAGGTATGAGGTAAAGAAGAGGCCGGTTGTATCTCTTTCTTTCTTTCTCTCTCTTTCTGTCTCTCTCTCTCTCTATCTCTATCTCTCTTGAAAAAAAAACGTACTTGTAAATATTACTGTGATGTCACAGTAAAAGACATCACAGTAATATTTACAAAGTAAGTTTTTTTTTAACCCTATATTTCTCTTTCTGTGATGTCACGAGAAGGAGAAATATAGGGTTAAAAAAAACACTCTTTCTGCCTTTTCTCAGGCTAGGATGAACCGATTTCAATTTTTTTCGCACATTTATACTACATAGGATCTCAGAATTCAATACACCTTCATATTCAAACCGGTGAAGTAGGCCTTTAAACAACCCTCTGATACAAATGCATGCAAATAATGCACAACACTGTGTGAAGTCTTCCTAATCAGATCAACTTGTCACCAGTGTTTGGGACTATAGGGAACTCCATGTAGGCTAAGTAAACAAGTGGTTCAACTACATTCAAATTTACATAGTAATTCACGTAGTTAAATTGCTTATTTTTTTTTGGCCATTTTTTGTGTAGGTAACTCCTGAAACTACAAATATGTTTGGGCGATAATAATGTAGGGAAGGAATTATTACATTTTTTATTTATTTTTGCCATTGCTTCTCTTATTCACTCCCTATTTTGCTGGCATGCTGCTTTTTTGTATTATATTTTGTTATAATTTCATACCTCACTCACATTATTAAATTGATAGATTTTTACAAATGAGTTTCAACTACTTTTTCCAAGTAGCTTCAGTTAACTCCCCAGTGTGGCTTTACTGTCGTACACAATGTTCCAGCATGAAGTTATTGGTAGTTTGAAGTGACGTCCCCTTCTCGTCTTGTGACATTGCACACAAACAACCAGGTACTAAACATTCCTTGGTCATGAGATAGGGTTACCACACATTTACAAGCCGTACATTATAAAACACACACTTCCCAATGCATTTTTGTGGATAAGGAACCCAGCAAGATCTACGAAATATTGTAATTTTTGTGACTAAAGCCTGGATGAAACGTCAGGATGGTTTATATCGTTAATGTTAGTAATTGTTTAGCATCTGTTTTTGGTCTGTCTGTGTTTTATAATGGTGTCTTGTAAGGCCTTGTGGCTGGGCATACTAATGCATGACACAATAATAAAATATTCAAATCAAATCAAATCAAGGAACTATTAATGTTTTGGAATTTTTATGAACATGTTTCAATTAAACAGTAGCGAAAATGAGTGTACATTCAAAACTTTTTTCTTTCTTCATCAAATTTTGTAACTTTTCCAGGAATTTCATGACCGTCGGAAACCTGTTAACCTTCCATAATCATTCTTAGCACTTTTCTGAACGTTATCACACAGGGATTTGTTCTCATGTTGTTAAAAATCTGATTTATTTTCTTTAAAAGTTTTTCTTATTAAATGTTAGTTACGAAATTGTAGCACAATGAATACAAATTTTTTCCCCTTTTTTTCCCGAACATACCCCACCCACATCCCACCCTCACACCTAACAAAAATCTGATTTATTTTACACTTTTTTTGGAGCAACAATGCATTTTTTAAAGACCTGACACTTTTCTCTCTCTGTCTCTCAGTTGTGACACAGTATCAACAGGCGGTGATCATCGTCCCTACACTGCTCTTACTCAGCACATTCGTAACCTTACTGGCGCTGTTTCTGACCAAGTATTGTCCCGAACGCAAACAAGCCCGCACCGCACCCCAACCACGCTACCAAGGCTCGCAGCACAGGCGCACACACAGACAGAGCCGCAGAGATCACCTACAGGGCATCGATGGTAAGGAGCAAAACAAGAAGCATTGAAGGTGGAGTCAGTGGGCGCCCTTAGCTCAGTTGGTAGGGCGTCCCCCCCCCCATGGGCCTCGGCCAGCAGCGGACCCGGGTTCGATTCCAGCCCGCGGTCGTTCTCTGCATGTCACTCCCCTCTCTGCCCCATTTCAACTCTGTCTCTACACTATCAATAAAAGCATAAAAAAAAAATGCCAAAAAAATATTTTAACAAAAAAAAAAAAAGGTGGAGTCAGTGATTCTGGAGAATGCTTGTTGTCTAGTCAGAATCACTCTTTTTCAAAATCAGTGAATATCTCCTCACAATCCGCTACCGCTACTTATGCGTTGTGTGTGTGTGTTGATAAAAAAAAAATCCGGTGTGAATACACAGCCCAGGCTCTGTAAACAGGCATGTTGACAGCTTTGGTGGGGCCCTTTCTTTGTTAACATACCATTTGTCTACATAGCAGTTTACAGAGCCTAGGCTGTGTATTAACATTGGCATTTTTTTTCAGCGCACACACAGTTTAGACAGCTAGGGGATCGTGAGGAGAAATTCACTGACTTTTGAGAATAAGCATTCTCCAGAATCACTGAAACCCCCTTTAATATCTGTGTAAATATTTCATCTTATCTTAATCTTGTAATATTTTTCATTAACACTCCATCTCTCTATATATCTCTCTCTCTCTCCCTATCTATCTATCTATCTATCTATCTATCTATCTATCTATCTATCTATCTATCTATCTATCTATCTATCTATCTATCTCTCTTTCTAACTAGCTCCCCCGGGCATCGACCCACTAGAACATGAAGAGTTGCCCATGTCAGTTCAACAAGTGCATCAGAATGTCAAGCCGACCCTAGCTGCAGTTCCAGCTGTGGCCACAAGGGGGCCTCATGGTGCCTTCAGTCACGTCACTGCCCTGCCAATGTCTTTCTCTGTCAACCCCGGTGAGAAAGTGAATATCTGCAGAGCTCGCATGGACAACAGAGACGTGGTACTGAGGAGGCTAAAGGGTAAAGACAGCTTTACAAATGGAGAGAAGAGTTTTGATATTTTTTGAAGGGCAAATAAAAAAACAATAACAACAATTAATTCGGCTTTTAATTAAACAATTTATTTTTTCCTTCAATTTATGGCATATTTATTATATTTATTAATTCATTTTCTTGTTATTAGTTGGTTTTATAATTGATTTGATTAGTTGCTTTCATTATTTTAATTTATTTACTGGTATGGATTGTTTTTAAGAATTTACAGTTAATCTACAGTTTTCTTTTTTTCTCGCCTTTTGTGTTTCCAAACTTTTAATGGCATTTCCCCAGTTTTTTTTTTTTTTCATTTAGTCACAAAGTCAGTATTTTTTGTGACTATTAAAACAAACTTTCCCCGGTTAAAACTAAAACACATTTTTTGATGCAGGATTGTTTGTAGTTGGGTGTGGGGGTGGGATATGGGCGGGGTGTGTTCGGGGAAGAAAAAAGGGGAAAAAACTTAATCATTGTACTGTAATTGCTTCACAAATCTTTTGTTGAATAAAAAAACCTTTGAAAGAAAACTAAAACACATTCTGTTGTTAACCTCTCGTCCTCAGAAACAGCGAACATCAGTGAGAAGCAGCAGTTTTTGGGCTTTGCGTCGTTTGTGTCGGGCCTGGGCACTCACCCGTTCCTCCCCGCTCTGCTCGGCGTAGTGTCCGTGCAGACTCCTCTAGTGATGGTGATGGAAGAGATGCAACACAGAGACCTGCTGTCCTTCCTATGGAGGTGTAGACAGGTAACGGTAATATACGTGTAAATTCGCTTTTACATATTTGTGTATTTAAATGTTCTATTTTTATTCATTAGCTTTTAAATGTTTTATTTCTATTCATTCGCTTTTCTAATGTGTATTATGTATTTTAATCTTGCCCCTGTAAAGCACTTTGAACGGCCTTGTGTCTGAATTGTGCTATATAAATAAACGTGCCTTAGTATGGAACAATCAGATCATATTATGTAAACAAATGGGTACCAAATGTTTTTTTTCAAATAGCAAAGGGTTTGAGAAGTTTCTCTAGCAGCACTGCACATGGCAGGAGTCTGTTTCTCCTTGGACACTTGTTCATTCAATATAAAAACGCTTTGGTTAACCTGCCATTTTTATTTTATTTGCTTCTTTTATTCGCTTTTAAATGTTTTATAATGTGTTTTATGTATTCTAATCTTGCCCCTGTAAAGCACTTTGAGTGGCCTTGTGTCTGAATTGTGCTATAGAAATAAACTTGCCTTGCCTTGCCTTGCCTTGCCTTTGGTGATAGACATTAAAAAGCTGGTGTTAATACACAGCCTATGCTCTGTAAACTGGTATGTAAACAAAGGAGACCCACCGAGCAAAAATAAATAAATAAACGTTTTTTTCTTTTCTCCCTGAAGGTTAACACTGGTTCAGCGGAACAATGTGAAATTACTGAGAAGAGGATCTTCAACATGGCGGGAAAAGTGGCCTCTGCTCTGGTGGGTTAAACTGCGTGTGGATGTGTGGTGTGTGGTGTGTGTGTGTGTGTGTGTGTGTGAGTGATGTGAGTGAGTGAGTGATGTGAGTGAGTGTGAGTGAGTGAGTGATGTGAGTGAGTGAGTGAGTGAGTAGTGGGTGAGTGAGTGAGTGAGTGATGTGAGTGAGTGAGTGAGTGAGTGAGTGAGGTGAGTGAGTGGTGAGTGAGTGAGTGAGTGAGTGAGTGAGTGAGTGGTGAGTGAGTGAGTGAGGTGAGTGTGTGAGAGTTTGTATGTGTCTGTGTGTGAGAGAGCGTTTGTGTGTTTGTTTGTGTGTCCGTTTATATGTCAACACACTTCGGTAATTTCAAAGCTCATCTACCATGTGTCATTTAATTTCATACATTATTTGTGATATATTTAAAATGTGATTTTGACCCAAATATAAAATAACTTCACTAGGGTAAAACATTTACAAAATTTCAAAGTTAACCAAGTCTTTATATTCCGGAACACCTTGTAGGATTACCTGCACATACAGCGCTGCGTCCATGGCAACGTGGCGGCTCGCAGCGTCCTGATTGGTGGAGACATGACGGCCAAACTCTGGGGTCTGAGCTCGGCCTATCACAGGAGGGCACAGATCGGTAGCCAGGGCGACGGAGAGACTGTTGAGATGAAGAAATGGAAGGCTCCGGAAGTGCTGAGCAGGAGAGGCGACAGTGAGAGCAGTGATGTGTGAGTGGCCATGTTTTTTAAATGTTCCAAACTTTTAGATTTTTACAGTGAGGTTGGGTAATTAAGGCTTAAGCTGTTTAAATCAGCCATTTTAAATTTTTTGGTGCCACATTTTTGTTTAAAAAATTACAGAAAAATGTATTCTATAGTATCTTCTCTGACCTACAGTAAATAAAGGTGCTTCATAGGGAATATACATTATGCATATCTTTGAAAATGGGTTTATTATACACTGTATTGGTTTAATTTAAAAACCAAAATCCTTTCCCTTTTACTAATATAACTCTTAACTTCTTTTAACAGGTGGTCCTTTGGTATTCTGCTTTATGAAATGGCCACATTGGGTAAGTGTTTTGTTTTAAATTCATAGATTCAAGATAGTAGGCTAGTCTACTTAATTAATTATAGAATTTGACAAGATAACATTAAGGTAAAATGTTAGAACATGTAAACAATAACTTAACAAGTAAACTAAGAGCTACTGTTGTGGACACAGCCAAACTAGCCTACTACAAAACTAATACTGAAAATTGTACCAGAATATTTCCTAACCCTATACTACTCATAATAGTCTCAAAATACATTGAATTGCATATTTGTTGTGTAATAATATTCCTGTGTGTACAGGGGACCCACCGTTTGCTGAGCTGCTGTCGACTGAACTTCTGCAGCATCTACAGAGAGGAAAGCATCTGAAGAAGCCTGCGACCTGCTCCAACTCACTGTAAGACAAACAGCAGATAGTTATTGTGTTGTAAAGCGTCAACTAGGCCTACACATTTATTTAAAAAAATAAATTTATTTCTACTATAATAATAGGCTATATGAACAGTGATCATGTAAAAATAGGCCTAAAACATACAAATAATATGTAGGCTATAGTAAAATCAAATGTGTAACTATAGTCTAATATCAAACCCCCATATATATATAGGCCTACAAAAAATTGCTTTTAAATAGCAATGGAATCCCCAACTGCTCAAATAAATGTGTTCAGATAGCCTAGCTAAATTTAGCCTAATTGGTTAATTGGTTAGATTGGATAATGTTACCTTTACCAGATAGTTAGGCCAATTCTATCAAAATAAAACATTATAAGTAGTTAATTACCCGTTAACTATGATTCTAAACAAGCTATAGATAATAAATACATTAAGTTATCAAGTTTTTTTTACGGTGTTTTACTCTGTTTCTGTAGATACTCCATCATCCGGTCGTGTTGCCAGTGGAATCCCCAGCAACGGTTGTCAATGAACGAACTGATCAGGAAACTTCAGGCGGGAGAGGATTCAGCCAATGGGAGGACAGTTCTCAGAGTTCCAGAACCAATCAACATCGAGAGATACCTGCGGGAGGCGGGATATGGAGAGACACTCAACTATGCCATACTCTGATTGGCTAAGAGCGCCGTCAGTTAGGACTGCAGTTTGGCCAGTAAAACATGGACCTATTTTAAAAGCAGTAAACTTTGCGGCCAAAATGAAGAAATAATGAAGAACTTGATCAACAAAAAATTGCACATTACACGTCACTTATATTGTTTTATATTTCTTTGTACTGTTAGAATACTTTGTATATGTTTAAAGAGTAATATATGGTGTAAATATTGTTTTCTTATGTAAACTATATAGTAGCCTAACTATGGTCATCTAAAAATTAATATAAAGAAAGAATAAACCATGAAAGTTTCCCCCTTGTCTTTCAACTACAACAGAAGCGTTTGTATTCACTCGTTTTGACAAAAAAGTGAGTTTGACAACAAGCATTCTCCAAAATGTGACTCCACCTTTAACCCAAAGTGATATTTTCAAGCTCGAAAAAAGGTCACCAAATACAGAGTAACAGGTTTGTTTCCAAGGTTACATAGCCCATAGCAACAGCGACCAAAGAAAGTGGGGTCAGCAAACAATAGCTATGCTGAAAATAAGATCTACAGGCCTAACTTTAATTGCTTTAGAAGTCCTTTAAAAAAATCATACACCCATCAAAACATACTCACTTGCCACGCAGGATACGGCCTGACCATCTTGAGATTCAGTATCTAGTTTTTTTCGGATACTTCCATATTGTTGACTCGATGAAGCTGGGATTGAACTACCAACCCTGGGCCACAGCAAGCCACAAGCAAATCAAAGCAATCCATGCAAAACTTCAAATGCAAATATAAAAACAACAAACATAGGCCTACCTTTCTTATGTTGTCATTTTGTATCTGCATTTGATATTCAATCATCTATCCAGGTTTAGGAGTCTTATTGTTGGTCAATTCAATTCCATTTTCAAAAATAAAAAACACACGCAACGTCACAGTTTTAAAACAGTTCCTTGATTATTTATTTGCATGATAGTATTGTTAGCCTTTCCGTGTGTCAAACTCAGTGCCTCCAAGATTTTGTTTTGATTATTGCAAGCAAACACATTATGATTCTGCAGTAGCTTATATGTCAGGAAAAAAAAACTTGTGTAGTAGAATACATCCACTGATATTTGTGATTAAAAAAAAAAGTGTTACTTTCTTTGAGAGAACGAAGATTGAAAGAAAAAAAAGTCAGACATTTTTTTACACGATATTCAAAGCAAAACTACAATGATTGACTAAGAAATTGTGCTTAGGCCTACATACATCAGTTAAAAATGCAGCACAGATGCTTTGATTTTGTTTTTTCACAAGAGAAACCTGCTGATTAAAAAAAAAAAAATACTCCAAAATCCTGGGGCGACTATGACACACACACACACACAGCTGTCAAAGATTATATTAACCTTTTTGAAAAGAGAATACTGTAATAGCCACAATAAAGCCAAAGATAGCTAACGACTAAAAAGGTAAATACTGTTGGTAGTTACACCGCTAATGTGACAAAACAAAGCCTAACATGAGGAAGACGGCAAACGTTTTCTTAATCAAGGTATAAGCTACTATTCAGTCAAGGCAACAGATGTCATTGCTTGAAATTACATTTGTAAAAAAAAGTAAGCACTAATATATATAAAATAAGGAATGATATGAAAAAGCAGTTAGAAAAAACAAGACATTCCTCATCTAAACCTATCGTAGAGACTAGTGAGAAAGGCCACACAAGGTTCACAGAGAGAATATGAGAGAAAACTCCTACGGTAAAAAGCTTAAAACAAGGCAAATCCAGCAAAACAAAATGTGCATTTAAATATAAAGGCAAATTTTTTACACTTATTACAGAATAGTTTAAAGGTTCTCTCATACACACACACACACACACACACATTCGTTAAGATGTTTTTTTTTCATACATCCTAAAACATAGGTCCACATGTGGTTGCCGGCGTAGCTTCGTTTATGAATGCAGCTTAAAAATACATCAAAATAAACAGCGTATCGTCACATTTTTGCTGCTTTTTCCTTTAAATTCTTCATGATTCAGCATTATTTTGAAAATGTGTGTCAATTTACAAAATCAAGCCCAAGAAGTTACCCTTCACTCATACACATATACTTGTTTAGGTGAACGTGAAATCGCCCAACAGAACAAAATAGCCACATATTTACAGATAATAGACCTAGAATAGATGTCGAAATTAAGTCAGAATACTTTAAAAAGGCTGGATTTCTTAACAGATACTGAGTGAAAATTTATTGGTGAAAAAAATTAAAAAATCCTGCAGTGGTGTCTGAGCGTAAAATAAACTTGAAAACGATACGCAATATCAGTTTTTTTCGTGAATTAAGAAATGCTTAAAAGATCTTAAAAGATTTGGGTTTTAGTTTGGACTCCGGTGCAGCCAGTACCCTGTGCTCCAACTCTACCCTGTACATTGTAGATTAGGCAATTATAGCCAAAGTAAAAGTGCCGAAAATCATACTTACTGTTAGAAAATGCTTTAGGTAAAGATAGTTTTACATTCAAGACACAGAAGTAAGAAATAATCAAGTATTTAAGTTAAACATGTCATGCAAAACAAATTATAATAATTACCCGACTCAAATATTGTTTTGTCTTGATACCATACCCAAGATTTGGGTAGTTTTTAAATTAAAATCCATGTGTTTCTTTGCTGTATTTGTGTACTCATTTTAAATAGGTAATAGTAAGCTAAAAAAATGATTAAAAAAAAAAGTTTTTGTTAAGATAAGAACCAATTTGTTCTCAAGGTTAGGATAAAAAAAAAAATCCTCAATTTATTTTGAAGCCAAAAAAGTGGGAAAAACTTTTAAAAATACTTTTCCTGTACAATATGATACAATGTATGTATAGTAGTGTGTTCTGTTGAACTAGAGTGCAACAACTTATTGAAACCAGATTAGCCTGTGGAAAGGAAATCTCCATTTGTACTAATCGTAATACTTAACTTAATGTGAAATGAATGTGGACTCAGGAGTTTGGGGTAAATGCACAGGGCTTGACTTTTGAATGGGGTGGATTATTTGAAACACTGATATCCGGGCTGCGTTCCAGTCGCCATACTTTCTGCTATTTAGTACGGGAGAGATTTAGGATGTTCCAATTCTTGTGGTCAATTTGGTACGGTTAAAAAAACCCGGATGTCTACTAGATCCGGCTGAGATTTTTAGTGTTGAAAACAGCATCCTATTTGGGGCGATTCTGACCCACAATCCACCTCGCACCGGAAGTGAAATCACAACAACAGGGAGTCTCTGTATGAAATCAACCGGGATGAGACGGATATAAAAGCAAGAGGCAAGAAGATCAAGGCGCAATGTTATGATGAAATAAATAAGTAAAAAGTATGTCCCAAGTGTAGCATACTTACTGCATCCTAACTAGATTCTTTTTATGGTCAGATGTAGTATGTAGAATAGAAAAAAAAGAAAGAGTATGCGATTTGGAACGCAGGGCTAGTCTCTGAGAGTGTTAATATGGGCGCAGATCTTGAGGGCTGGACCTAGCTTGATGTTCATAGTGGACATGAGATGTTCCTCTTTCAGCAGTAGTAAGGCCTGTCCGTCAATCTCCTGGGACAGGAACTGGGAGGCGATATCCTCACAACCTGCAAAGAGTAAGGCAAGGCAAGTTTATTTATATAGCACAATTCAAACACAAGGCCATTCAAAGTGCTTTACAGGGGCAAGATTAAAATACATAAAACGCATTAGAAGACATTTAAAAGCGAATGAAAAGAAGTAAAACATTTAAATTAAATTAAAGTAGGGGGTAGAGGAGTAAACAATATTATTATCTCAACATCACATTTTTTTTCAATACTCTGAAAAATAAATCAGACTTCTAAAGCACTTACATAAATTAAAACTTTCCATAATCATTCGTAGCACTACTCTGAAGGTTATGACAGAAGGATTTGTTCACATGTCTTCAATTGTCTGATTTATGATACATTTTCTTCTTAAAAACATAACAGCAATGTGTTTTTAAGCCCTATATAGTATTTATTTACTTATAAAATTATAATAATAAAAAAAGTCTGAATCCAAAAGCATGTTCTGTAAAAACTTTGGTGGACACTAAAATGTTTATCCAATATCTAGATTATTGGTTTTCAAAGAGATGCACATTTCTGCATAATTAATTAGATATTACTACATTTGCATATTTATTCAACATTTCTGGAAAAATCGTAATATAGAAATTATTGTTCTAATAATGTAAGTTATCAACTGCCATTCAAGTTTCATGACGATATCTAGAAGTTAAAAATGTTTTGCCCTATCCATAGCTGCATACATTTTAAGATAATTTGGCTTTAATGACTTGCAAAATATGGATTTAAAGCTGGGGTATATGATTTCTGATTGGTCAAAGTTAACATGAGCTGTACACTTTGACCAATCAGAGCGAGGCTCCGATTCTCTGTTCTTATTGGCTGTTGGGACTGTCCATTCACTTTGGCACGACTTTGTTGGTGTTGAGCGTGTCAGGGAGGGACCATAGGGGAGGGACCAAAGAGAACAAGTGGAGCGGTTGAGGTATTTGAATTCGAATCTCTATCCCAACTGCTATTTTCTCCCCAAATCCTCCACCCCAGCTTTAACATATGCAATCATCGTCTGTAAACTAAAAACCTCCCCACCTTGCAGAGATGAAATAAACTGCGTCACTTCCTCGACGCTCCACTGGTTGGCGTTGTCAGGCAGACAGCTGGGGGCGGGGTTAGCTGTCTCCGTGGTGACAGTTGTCGGAGGGGGAGGGGACTGTTGGCAGGAAGCAGAGGAGGCCGGAGACAGAGACATGGGGTCGTCTTCATCTTCATCAACACTGGAGTCTTCCTCCGAATGACTGGACTCTGAACGGAACTATAGAAATGGCAGGGGGATGTGTTAGTGCTGGTTTGAATGTGTGTGTGTGTGTGTGTGTGTGTGTGTGTGTGTGTGTGTGTGTGTGTGGGGAGGGGTGGGTGTGTGTGTGTGTGTGTGTGGGGAGGGGTGTGTGTGTGTGTGTGTGTGTGTGTGTGTGTGTCATCCAATGCGGAAGTGACAACAATTTGACAAAGCATATTTTAACAACAAGCATTCTCAAGAACTGCTTACTCCGCCTTTAACTTTCCATAATATTTTTTTTTTTAAAACACAGATTATTTTTGGGCATTGTTATGCTTTTTATCGACACAAAGTGATTTGACAACAAGCGTTCCTCAGAATCGCTGGTTTAAACTTTCCATAATCTACAGAAATCCCTTTAACATCCTCACCTTGACAGGTAGCGGTCTGCCTGCGATCTTGGCACTGGCTATCTCAGAGCTGGTCCTCCGTGGGACCCTCCTCCTGGCTGTCACCCCTCCCCCCTCCTCCTCGGAGTGGGATATGTGCTCCAGGGCTTTCCCCCCTCCTCTTCAGAGTTAGACATGTGATCCGTGGTTTGGTTCTCATGGGGAGAGTTGTCGGGACTGTCCCGCAGTAAGAAGTGTTGGCGGAAGCTGGCGTTGTACCTGGGGAACCAATACATACTGCATCGTAGACACACAGTGACATATACGGTACTGAAGCCAAAACCAGCAACACACAAACAAACAGGTTTTTTTTTTTTTTTTATCTCTTTGCACCATTACAATCCATATACACATTAGGGATGGGACCGATTCAAAATTGATATCGGGTCAGATAAGGCTGCTAACTACTTATTGGATATCAGACTGACAACACTGATCCAAATTCAATCGTCTGTTTTAATTTTAATTTTTTTTTTATTTTAACTGAGAAAGAAAATGTAAGTCCTTAGCCAAGTGATCACAAGGGAAAAATAATTTAGCAATTAAAAAGTTGAGTCCTGATGTTCTTCTGTATTCAAAACCGTTCAAAGTAGTTCAGATGAACCTGTATGCATTTTTTTTAATATATTTTTTTCTCTTTTAAATTAGAATAGCCGTTTTGCTTAAGCCTTCCTAAACTTTTTTTATTTATACAGGTAAATCCCATTGAGACCGAAGACACTTTTACAAGGGAGACCTGTTTTCCTTTCCCACGTTACCATTCACACACACATTCATACACCGATAGCAGACTAACTATCGACATTCACACGAGGCAAGGTGGGTGAACATTACACATTACTTCACCACCAGCAAATAAATGTATAATAAATATGATATTGGACAGTATCGGTATCGAACGATATCCAAAACCCAGATATCAGAATCGGATGGCACTGAAAGATATTGGATCAGTGCATCTGTAATACACATGTAGATGGGCAAAGAGACAAATGCAAAGCAGAAGCACAACATGTCAAATCATATGCTGACAGTGCTGACAGCATATTACAGATTCAAACAATGCAGACAGGCATTGTTTACATATAGGGGAACATATGACATAATAAAACAACATACTTTTTTTTTTTTTCTATATGGAGCAAAATTAAGGTGAGACAGAGCAGGCAAAAGGAAAATAGTTTTTGTGTAATTTATTTGATTCCAAATAATTCTTCTTTCATACTAGTATTTAAATTAAAGGACCAAAATGTACATTTAGGTGTTTATTTGACTTAACCTGTCTGTTTGCGTCTGTATATTTATCCTGTATTAACATCTTTAACGCCATTATCTCAACATAAGTTTTTTTTTTCTCCAGAAATCTCAACTTCTAAAGCACTTACATCAACTAATAATTCTAAGCATAATTCTGAAGGTTATTACAGATGATTTGGTAATATGTTGTTAATTGTTTGATTTATGATACATTTTCTTCTTGTAAAACGTGCAGAAAATGATTTAAGAGACGCAAATTAGCACATAATAAAGTAAGGATATTGAAAAATTTAATTTCTATTAGAAAATTCCTGAAATGAATTATTTCTATAAGATAAGATGTTTACGCTATTCACCTGCAGTGTCTCACCTTAACAGCAACTAACTGGACTGGGACAGAACTACAATCTGACATGAAAACAGACATAAGTTTTCAAACAGAAAACAAACATGCTGTGACATATACCGCTGAGGCCACCTGAGAATTCACACGCTAACATAATTATTTGTTTTTTTTTTCATTTTTTAAAGGTAGCTACGAGGAACTTTTATATATTTCTGTAACAGTCTAATTTTCCTCTGATGATCATTAAATTCATGTAAAGCAAACAAGACCATCAGTACAAAGAATGCTATTTTTATACAGTTTTTCTTAAACACCTTTGTCATGGGTACACTCACCCAGAACAACAGCTGGGTAGTAAAAACACTACCGCTTTTGTCCAAAGGGGTTGAAAGAATAACACAAATGGAATGTTCCTCGTAGCACCTTTAAAAATGCGAGAAATATTTCGGTAACACCAGTGAGGTTATTTTTTCTAAGATGGCCCCGCAGTATATCTTAGGTTTCATGCATGTTGTCTAAATACCTCTTGGCACAGCTCATGGAGCAGAAGCGCTTGGTGCCTCTGAACTGGGCGGCAGGAGCAAAGTTTTTACAGTACTCACACTTCAGCACTGAGGGGGAAACACAGAAGAAGGGAAATTTTTATTCATTTATTTCAGAATACAACATACAAAACAAAATGCAAAGCAGGGTCATTCATAAACTAAAATTATTTTTCACAAAAAAAAATGAGAAACAATTATCTGTGTTGCTGAGATATGCCGAAAAAAAAATATATATAAGCCTAATAATATCACAATTATATTATAAAATGATTATAAATAAGATTGAATGTCATTAAAGATGAGTCAGTGATTCTGGAGAACGCATTTGTAAAAATCATTTTTGGTCAAAATCAGTGAATATCTGCTCACGATCCCTACCTGTCCGTTATGTGTTTGCGGTGAATCAAAACCTGGTTTTAATACACAGCCTAGGCTCTGTAAACTGGTATGTAAAAAAGTTTATTGTAAAAAAGGGGCCCAACATAGCTAGAAACATGCAGTTTAAGAGCCTAGGCTGGTATTAACACATAATTTATTTTCAGTCACCACCACACACACACACACACACACAGTACTGACGGTAGTGGATCATGAGGAGATATTCACCGATTTTGACAAAAAGTAATGTTGACAGACAAGCACTCTACAGAATCACTGACTCCACCTTTAAAAAAATCCAGACAAACACACAGCACTGTAGTTTAAAGCTCTTGTTTTCTTTCTTATTCTAACGACAGAAGGACAAACTGTGTTGATGTGTCACTGTGTTGTTGGGAGTCAGAGAGGGACAGGTTGTAATTAAAACCTCTGTGTCTGTGGTCGGCCGGGGCAAACCAGGTCATTTAGTTGCACAGTGTAAAATCCCGCCCTCTCTGTCCCCTGCTAAAGTTATTGTATTTAGAAAAGTTAAAAGGTGTACTATTTAAATTTGAGTATGTCGGAAAAGTGAAGATTTTTTAAGGTATATTCTCATAACTGATAAACAAACTTTCCTCACAGGAAAATGTGATCCCTGGAACACTGTTTGAAGTTAGAAACTGACGTTTCACTGTGATTGTTTACAGCAGCAGGGCCCACAGTTTGGTTTATAAACATAGTCTAGCCTTAAGTTTAGTTCCCCAAAATAATTTAATTTTGATTCATGTTGATAGACTTATTCAATACTAAGAATGACATGAAGAGAAAATGATATGTGCAAATCAATCAACTTCTTTTCTACCCTGTCCTTTAGGCATACTCCCGAGAAAGTTACTGTAACTCAATGTGTATCCTTCCTGGTGAATAAATGGTTAAATAAAAAAAAAATAGAAAAAATTTGTAATCAAAACAAGCTTTTTTTCTACTCCCGAAACATGTCTGGAAGGCCCGCAGAAGTTTGTCCGTTACCTGTTGCTGTAGTAACAGTCTCTGATTGGTTGGTTTCCGGACTGTCGTTAGTTCTATCCTCACCAGTCGAGTCCTTTACCGAGCCACAGACCTGTCAATCAAACAAACAGTCAAACACCAACGTCATGTGATATTACAACACACTCACACACACACTCTATACTCCATAAAAGTGGTTGGAGCCCACAAACACATATTATGAAATCAAAACAACATACACAGACACAAACACACACGTGATATATGCCTGTATTTTTTTTCCTGTTCTTGATTTGCATGTTTTGTCTTAAATGTGTTCACATAGTCGTAGTGTCATGTCCCCCTCATATTTCATTCTTTTTTTTTCTTCCAGTTTCTTTATTAAAACCATTTCTAGTGATTTCTAATGAACATTGTTATACAAATATAAAAAACTAAATAATTGTGCTTTTGTCATATAGTTCACTCCTTTGTCATGTAACACACCAAAAAACTACAAATCCCATGTACTCACAGGGAAAGGCTCGGCCCCTTCCTGGATGACGAAGCCCTCTATGAGGTGTGTGAGGACGTTTGGTTTGACCACGGCTTGGGGCGGAGGGGCCCTCTCTCCCGGCCCACACACCCCACGAGAGACACACATCATCGGGGAGGGAGAGGGGGACGCAGGAGGGGGGCACCACAACCTGGGGAGGAGAAGAAGTTAATAGTGTTAAGAAAAGTAAAGACATTTCTGTTTCCTTTCCTTTTTTCTGTAATTTTTTTATTTTTATTTTAACTTTCATTTTCTTGATGTATTTTCTTTGTTTTTACTATTTCATGAATGCAATTTTAAATGTCTAATCTTGATGTTTTTGATGCATTTTTTGTGCTACACAAATACATTTTTCTTATATTATTATTGAAGTAGTTACCTGCTTCGACGGGATTGGTGGAGAGAGCCGGGGCGAGGTCTCTGATTGGCTGGAGCCGTGGAGGGGAGGGGCCATCTTCATCATTGGCTGATTTGGAATCGGACTTTCTCTTGAGTGAGCCGGTCAACTGCTTTCCCTATGAGAAACACATTTTTAACGGGGTTTATGTGCCGTTTTTTATTCTTGTTCTTTTTGTATTTGACTTATTATTGTATTGGGAGTTAGTAATTTATCTGCCTTGACTGGAAAACACTTTGGGTCAACTTCTGTTGTTTTTAAATGTGCTGCATAGATCAAGTGACTGAGTTAAAAAACAATGAAAACAACACAACCTTGTTATGTTGGTAATGTTCGTATGAAATCAAATTGCGGTTATCAGCAGTCTGTGTGTGTGTGTGTGTGTGTGTGTGTGTGTGTGTGTGTGTGTGTGTGTCATTCTGTCTGTCATTCTGTCTATCTGTCTGTGTGCGTGTGCTTGTGTGTGCATATATATAAATATCAAAATTGGAACAAGTAACTGTATTAAACAAGAATAAAAAATGTCCTCTTTACCCCTCATATGCTATCAAATCAAATGGCAGTAATCAGCTGACCTGTGTTGTCTGACTTCCTGCTGCTTCCCCATTGGTCGATGCTTTCCTCTGCTCCTCTGTCCCCATAGCAACAGAGACGTTACTGCGAGATATTGCGTTCGTAGGCGACGTCACACTAGTAGCAGTCGACTGTGACTGTGACTGTGACACGCCCATGGTTCCATTCTGACTCTGTCCTGAGCTCTGATTGGTCCGTGGATGCACCTGAGACACCTGAGCCAATGGGAGGGCTTCCTGCATTTTAAGTCCCGCCCCTCGGCCCACCATCCCCATCCCGCCCTCTCTAGAGGCTATGGAGGCCACCATAGTGAGCAGGCTGGATGAGCTGTTTAGGACGTCCTGACCGCAGTGTGTGTTGTTGCCCCGGGCCAGAGTCAGAGCCTGGGTGTTTCCTAAAGCGCTCTGCCGGGCGCCGACTATCTGAACGGGGATGTGGGGCGTCTGGGGGGGCTGGGAGGAGCTGCTGGAGGGGGGAGGGGCCGGCAGGATGGGGGGAGGGTTCCTGCAAGGGTGGAAATAGGGGTGGAAATCACTGGGTTAATCATGATATGAAATAAGTTAAATTCTCATAATGATATCAGAAAGTCTGCTGCAATTCGATTCAATTTCGATGCCATACAGGTGCCTGTGATCAATATGAGACAATAGTATATGCCCAATGCCCATACAACACAAGCGGTTGAATATATATCAACTCACAAAAAAACAACTGAAATATGCCTCTACCATTTTATTTATGAGCTCTTTGATTTTGACAAAAAAGGGCTCAGACAAGCATTCTCCAGAATTGCTTACTCTGTCTTTGAATGAAAAGTTAAAAAAAATACATATTCTTTTGGTTGAAATAGTGTCAGACGTGCAGAGATATGAGAAAATAAAAAGCACAAATTAAAGACGGCGATATGCATCAATGTTTGGACGGTTCGATCTTCCGCCCAATCAATCAATACATCCATATATTTCAAAGTACCGTTACACCCCTTACCTAGAAGGCAGCTGCAGTGGTAACCTTAGCCCCTGTAGAGTTTTTGGTTGGATTGGAACGGGCCCGTTGCTATGGGCGTGGCCTAGCTTCTCGTTGCCTAGCGAGCTCTTCTGTAGCGGCTGCACCACCAGCGTCTGAGCGTTGCCGGCCGGTTTGATGGTTGCCGTGCTGACAGCGTAACCATGGGGCTGGGACGCAGACGTTAACACTAGTGTGTGTGGGACGCTGGTTCCCGTGGTGATAGTGCGGGTTCCGTGCAGCAGCAGTTGGGAGAGAGGGATGGAGGAAGAGGTAGAGGAGGAGGAGGAGGAGGAAGGGTGGGCTTTCAGGTTGGTGGGCTGAGGGTACGTGGGGATTTTGATGTGCGCAGACTGGGGCTGGTTTGGTTTATTGGGCGACTGGGAGTGTAACTGGTGGGATGGGTGGACGAGGGAGTAGGCAGCTGGGAAAATACACAGAAAATAAACAAAAAAACAATTGTTACATACTGGCATTCAGGACATTTATATATATAAACATATATTTAAAGGTGGAGTCAACGATGTAAACAGCCAGAATCAATATCCCGATATCAATATGACAAACAAATGAAAGACCTCCAGTGTCCAGCCGTCCTACCTGAGTCGCTCCTGTCCGGGGCTTCAGTCTTCACACCTTTGGGTCCGGACACGCCCCGCATGGCAAGATTCTGAGCCTGGGTACACAGCAGGGGTATTTCTCATTAATTAACCACTCTATAAATGTTATTTATTTGGTTTATGTAGGAGGCGTGAAAAAGAAATTGGTACTTTTTTAGATTCTAGTGGCATTTTTTTGATGGCCTGTCACTTTTTTTTGTATTATATTTTGTTATAATTTCATATCACATGACCCACAATCCACTGCACACCAGAAGTTATGTAACATCAACAGAGCCTCTGAGTAAAAACAACCAGCGATCAATGGATATTTAAGCAAGTGGCAAGTTCAAGGTGCCATTTTATGATGAAATAAACAAGTAATAGTATTGCCCTATTGTAGCATACTGCATACTAGCTACATACTATTCATGATCAGCTGTAGTATGTAGAAAAAGTAAAAAGAAAGAGTATGCGAAAATTGGTATGCAGCCATAAAGTTAGAATTCTCCAGAACTCAAACCTGGTCGTTATCTGATTGGCCGCCGGCAGAGGAAGTGGGCGTGACTTCTTGTTGCTGTTGCTGAGTCTGTGGTTGCTGTGTGACGGTTGCCACGGCCGCTGTTGCCGTGTTACTGGGCATAAAGATGAGCTGAGAGGAGATGGGGGCTCGCAGAGAACGGTTGAGCTAAAACACAGAGAAACACACACAAACTAAGTAAGGCATGACAAGGCAAGTTTATTTATGTAGCACAATTCAGACACAAGGCCATTCAAAGTCCTTTACAAGTATGTGTTAAATTATGATGATAAAATTACAGTAAATATATTTTGTAAACTAACTGCAGGCTCTGCAAAATGTAAACAAATCCTCCCCCCCTCTGAAACTGCATAGAGCACCTTTAAGCTAAAAGAGTTAAACATGGCTGCAAATTGAATTTCTATTATTATCTATGAATAACTAATAAGAAAATATAAAAGTTTTAATTTTTTTCTTACCCCCTTTTGAACGATATTAATCAAGTTTGCTTTACTGTATTTGCTAAGAATCCCATATGTTTTTTTTCTTTTATTACTCTTAAGTTTTACTTTACATTTGTATTATTTTAATAAAAAAATAAAAAAAATAAAATAAAAAAAATAAAAAAATAAAATAAAAAATAATAATAAATAATAATAATAATAATAATAATAATAATAATAATAATAATAATAATAATAATAATAATAATAATAATAATAATAATAATAATAATAATAAATTGACCAAAAAAAATAAAATTAAAAATTTAAAAGTTGTGTTGAACTCACCCTGAAGTACATCTGTCCCTGCCCCGCCCCCGCTCCACTCAGCAGCACCGATTGGCTGATTGTGGACGTTGCCGAGGCGACAGGACGGCTGTTGGTCGTAGAGCCCGATCCGGACGTTACACTGGCCTGGAGAAATATTAAGAGAGACTTCAATGGGTAGAATTTATATCATTCTGTTTAAGCATTATTTAAAAATTACTCAGAGGAACTAGCAGTTTGTGTTAAATCTAGAAGCCCAAAAGCGGTAGTGTTGTTACTACGCCAGCTGTTGTTCCTGGGTGAGCCTATACCCATGACAAAGGCATCAAGAAATACTATATTAAAATAGTAATAGTTCATGTAATTTATGATCAGAGGAAAAATTAGACTTGTTTCAGAAATATTTAAAAGTTCCTCGTAGCTACTTTTAAAATGTTTTAAAAAGATTATTTGTACTAGAAAAAGATTCTCAATAGAAAACCAAGTTGAAGAAAGTTTAATAAATAAATGTTTAAATTGTTTCTGCTACTTTCAAAAGATAGGCAAGTTAGGAGCAGAGTAGATTATTTATTTGGCTTCTCAATGACAGAGGGAGGGCAGCCATTTTGTCATAACCACAGTAACCGTACTAGGGCTGGCCCGAATTATTCGAATATTCGTTCGGAAAATTAGTATTTGGAGCTTAAATTAGTATTCGGAGCTTCGTTTTTTTTTTTTTTTTTTTTTTTAATATTTTTTTTTTTTTTTTTTATATATAATTTTTTTTTTTTCAAAAAAATGTTTTGCAAGAAGCTAGTACTGCAATATAATGTCATCAAATAATTTTATATTAGGATATAAAAGTTAGTAATATTGTAGTAGTAGTAGTAGTATTGCTCATTTAGGAGGATATTACATCACTAAGTGTCATAGCTCATCCATTACTTCACCTCCGAGCGCGTAAATCTTCAACAAAATATGCAGATACTGTCCAAATCGGTTCCAGGGAGTATAGGGATTATTAACGTTAAAAAAAAAAAAAAAAAAAAAAAAATCTTTTTATTTTATTTTATTTTTTTTTTTATGTATTTTTTGATGGTGTGTTTTTCTGGAACGAATATTCGAATATTCGCTCGGAAAAACCAACGAATATTCGAAGTCTGAAAAATGGTATTCGGGCCAGCCCTAAACCGTACGTATAATAACATATGATACGTACAGCATAATAATATAATAACGTATAATAGTAACGTACAGCATAATAATATAATAACGTATAATAGTAACGTACAGCATAATAATATAATAACATATATACGTACAGCATAATAATATAATAACATATGATACGTACAGCATAATAATATAATAACGTATAATAGTAATGTACAGCATAATAATATAATAACGTATGATAGTAACGTACAGCATAATAATATAATAACGTATAATAGTAACGTACAGCATAATAATATAATAACGTATAATAGTAATGTACAGCATAATAATATAATAACGTATGATAGTAACGTACAGCATAATAATATAATAACGTATGATAGTAACGTACAGCATAATAATATAATAACGTATAATAGTAACGTACAGCATAATAATATAATAACGTATAATAGTAATGTACAGCATAATAATATAATAACGTATGATAGTAACGTACAGCATAAAAATATAATAACGTATGATAGTAACGTACAGCATAATAATATAATAACGTATGATAGTAACGTACAGCATAATAATATAATAACGTATGATAGTAACGTACAGCATAAAAATATAATAACGTATAATAGTAACGTACAGCATAATAATATAATAACGTATAATAGTAATGTACAGCATAATAATATAATAACGTATGATAGTAACGTACAGCATAAAAATATAATAACATATAATATACGTACAATATAATAATATAATAACGTATAATAGTAATGTACAGCATAATAATATAATAACGTATGATAGTAACGTACAGCATAAAAATATAATAACGTATGATAGTAACGTACAGCATAATAATATAATAACGTATGATAGTAACGTACAGCATAATAATATAATAACGTATGATAGTAACGTACAGCATAAAAATATAATAACGTATAATAGTAACGTACAGCATAATAATATAATAACGTATAATAGTAATGTACAGCATAATAATATAATAACGTATGATAGTAACGTACAGCATAAAAATATAATAACATATAATATACGTACAATATAATAATATAATAACGTATAATAGTAATGTACAGCATAATAATATAATAGCGTATGATAGTAACGTACCGCGGTGGTGCTGGTTGTCTGAGAGGAGCTGCTGCTGGAAGGACTGGACTGTCGACTGGCTGCCAGAGTCGCCTGGAGGGAGAGGGGGACATATAGAGATTTAGGTTTCAATCCACTATTTAAACCTGCAGCGTGTAGAATTCTGGGTTTTATTTCCTAGCAGATTTTGTAGAAAGTAATTATAATATCCATAAATGCATTTAATTTAGTGCATAATAGCTGATTTTTTATTTTTATTTTTTTCCCTTAGAAAGGGTCTCATATATGTCCATATTTCTGCATATTTTGGACCAAGGCCTAGTGCCGCCATCTTGAAAGTGTCATAGTTGGAATGTCATCAGGTGCATTGTTTAAAATTTAGAATTGTTCTTGTCCTTGAAGGCCACTGTAGCTTCTGTTATTATTCAAAAGGGTTGGGGTTACCCAGGGAGCGTTGCATTCTAGAACTTTCTTGATGATGTCATATTACACACTGCACCTTTAAAGGTGTAGTCAGTGATTCAGTGAATATCTCCTCAAAATTCGCTACCTGTATGTGTTAAAACAATTCAGTGTAAGTACACAGCCCTGGCTCTGTGAACGCGCATGTTGCACTTTTTTTTTTTTTTTGGACAAGTAGTAAATCTCACACACACACACACACACACACACACACACACCTTTACCTGTTGCACTGCAGCCAGGTTTTGCAGCTGTGCGTTGTTGATCTGTTGTTGGAGCATCAGCTGTTGGAAGTATTGAGCTGCGTTGGGCTGACGCTGTAGCGCCTGCAGAGCCTGGAGGGACAGACGACAGAAACATGGTGGTAGTCAACGAACACAGACGGGACGGAGATAAGGGAGATTTAGGGTCACACACACACACACACACACACGCACACACACACACACAAACCGATGCAAATACGTTCCAAATCCCAAACCCATGACCTGGTGACATACAAGCAAGAATCAATACTGCCTAGAACTTTTCCATAATATATATTTTATTTTAGATGCACCTGTCATGCCTTGTGCCTAAAAATCTGAAGACATTGTAGAAGAAGACAGAAACATTAGTGAGTAAAAGAAGTGTAGTGGAGAGTCTTAACTGATGTACGCCCAGAGGCCCACACAGTAATAACTCTAGTGTTGACAGCGTGTGTGTGTGGCGTGTGTGTGTGTGTGACTGTGTGTGTGTGTGTATGGCGTGTTGTGAGAGAGAGTGTGTGTGTGTGTGTGTGTGTGTAGCGCTGTGACAAAGACAGACGGCTGTGTACCGTGACACACGCCTGAGAAGAATGACACACAGCCTCCATCGGACAGGCAACAACTCAGTCTCTCTCTCTCTCTTTACTCTCTCTCTCTCTCTTTACCTCTCTCTCTCTCTTTACCTCTCTCTCTCTCTTTACCTCTCTCTCTCTCTCTTTACTCTCTCTCTCTCTCTTTACCTCTCTCTCTCTCTCTCTCTCTCTCTCTCTCTCTCTCTCTCTCTCTCTCCATCAGATCAAATATAAATCACAGGGTTCCTACTTTATCTTCCATTTTAAAATTCCTCTTTTTACGACAGAACTTTCCAAGCTATTCATATTCAAATGCTTTTTATTCTCTTGATTAATGTCACTCGATACAATATTATAACAAGCATCTAACAATAACCAACCAGCTTGTTTAGAAATGTTTTTTTTTTATCTTATTTTAGAGAGTAGGGTCAGTAGTCAGGAACCTTTTTTCAATACTCATCCAAACTTGTAAATAAATAAAACTAAATTCCATATTTTTCTATATTGTGTGTCCCTGAAATCACCAGCTGATAACCAGCTGAAAAATAAATATCACAGCAATTATAGCTGCAGAAAACAGGTGTAATAACACACACACACACAACACACACACACACACACACACACACACACACACACACACACACACACACACACACACACACACACACACACACACACACACACACACACACATTCAAATCAGGACGTTGAAAGGAAGGACACCGTTTAGGATTAGAGACACTCCTGCAGCTTCCGGGATGCCGCGGAAAACACTTTATACGAACAGAGGCACGAACACTGCTGGTATCACCCTGTCATCTAATTTCCTTAAACACACACCACACACACACACACACACACACACACACAGACAGAGAGAGAGAGAGACACACACACACACACACACACACACACACACACACACACACACACACACACACACACACACACACACACACACACACACACACACAGAATCACCTACCTGTACGGCTTGTCTTTCATACAGAGACATGGAGTTCATGGGAGAGGGGCGGGAGCTCGTTCCAGACGCAGCGCTGCCATTGGTCGAGGCTCCCGGCTGGTTCTGCTCTCCATCCGTCTCCATGGCGACTGAGGAGAGACAGAGGAGACAGCCATCAGTCAGAGAGAGAGAGAGAGAGACACACACACATAAAGATAACAAACACACACACACAAACATAGCAAACACACACACACATAAAGATAACAAACACACACACACACACACACTCACAAACTCACACACAAACATAGCAAACACACAAAAACACAAACACAGAGATAAACATAGCAAACACACACACACACACACACACACACACACACACATTAACAACCAGACACACACACACAAACAAATACACCAAACACATACACACACACACAGCAAACACACACACACACACACACACTCACAACCACACACACACAACCCAACACATACACAATCCGACAACAGATGAAAAACCACCCATCACTCTGTCTGACTAGCACAGTTCTTCACAGAGCCGAGACGCAGAGAAACAGACTCAATATTTCACTGACGATGAAGTCGTGGTCACACTCTGTAACCATGGCGTTCACACACTACGTTTCACTGACACTTCCAACAGCTTTAAATTTGACATTTTCTGTCAGCAAGACGTCACGATAATTCATTACACACTGAACGTCTCCCCTAGACCTGAGAAGTAAATCTATAGGCCTATGATGTGAATGTTACACCTTGTTAACTACACGGTTACCCCCTCTACACATTGAAGAGACAGCTAAAAAAAACTTAAATGCTAATGAAAAGTATAGCTAAACAATGCATTGTGGTAAGAATATTTTAACTTATTTTTGTAGGGTCTGGCAGTGGCTGACATCAAACTATTGATAACGGGGCACGTTCTAAAATATGTCTTTTTTAAATAAAGATATATATATTCTAGCTATAGCACATGTATTTATTTATTTTAACAAACACAAATAGTGACCAATATGTTTGATAAATCTCTTAAAATTTGGAGATATTGTTTTACTGTTGACACGACAAACAATGTTATACAAAGCCTAAATGCATATATTTTTTTATTAGCTTACATTGGCTGATCCTCCCCTAGTATTTCTGCTTTAAGCTGTACTCACTCATAACATGCAGCATAGCAAAGTATTGGAGCTGCCTGGCTGACATTAAAATTAGGGTTAGAAAGGAAAAATTATTCATAAAAGGGTTAGGGTACATCATATATTTTTTATTTGCTGAGAGATTTGGTCTTTGTCCAAAATAATCCAATACAGAGATACAATTAAAAAGAATATTTAAAAAAAAAATACATGAAATCACATAAGTGGCCAATACTGAGCCCATTACATTTCTCCTCCAAACCCTGCAGAGTCTGTCCATCTTCCACACACTCTGGGAATCAACACTGTTTATTCTATTGTTATGTTATTCATTTATTGTGTTGAGATTATCTGGTGTTAAATCCATCCATCAATGCAGTAGCCTAGGCCTAGCAGTTTATCTTTATTACCCCCCACGTCCCCACACACACACACACACACACACGCACGCACACACACACACACACACCCTCTCCATCCTGTCCCAGCCTCCACAACCTGGAAAGGCTCCTTGTAATTAAGCTGCAGACAGACAGACAGACAGACAGACAGAAGAGAGAGAGAGAGAGAGAGAGAGAGAGAGAGAGAGAGAGAGAGAGAGAGAGAGAGAGAGAGAGAGAGAGAGAGAGAGAGAGAGAGAGAGAGAGAGAGACACACACACAGAGGGCTAGACACAGTCAGCTACTAGCTGCTGTCCTCCATGTTTCAAATCCAGTTAACACTAGATCCACTGGATGCTACTGCTCCTAGCATCTCTCGCTAACCCTCCGTCTCTTGGACCGTCCTTACCGGGTCTTGCCTCCTCAGTAGCCCGCTTTGGATGGCCTGTCCCTGGGGCGCTCAGGCCTCTGCAGCCCGCCGCCTCTATGGCTCTTTTCTCGGGCTTCCCCTGCAGGACTCGCGGCCTCAGCAGTGGAGACAGCGGTGGTAGCGGTGTTGGTGCTTTGACTGTTTTGCATAAATTTGCAGCTGATGTTCTGTCGGAGGGCAACGCCTCCTTTTACGCTGCGCTGCCTTTTCCGGCGCGACGGGATGACGGATGCAGCAGGAATTTAGCAGCCCCCCCTCTCCACCCCCCCCCCCCCCCCCCCACACCACACACACACACACACACACACACACACACAACACACTCCACCCCCCACCCCCACCAGCAAGACCACCTTGATGATTCCCATACTTCCATGCTATTTAGTAGGCCATGCCAGAAAAACATATTTAGGACGTGCCAAGCATGTCGAATGCAGTTTGACAAAAATACCCAGGTGCTCCATTATATGCAATTGATTTTGCAGTATGCAAATGAGCAGGCTTTAGTAGGCTAGTAGGGCCTATGTATACGGTAACAAGATCAAGCAGGCTTCGTGATTTGGAACGAGGGGGAAATCCCTACCTTCGATTTATGATCACACATCCTCTTTCCGTTATCTAGAATCAGTTTGGGATTGTTCTATTTGTGAAGTTCTAAATGTTATAACTGAATTCCTTTGTCTATCTAGTAAAATTACAATAAGTAGCTATGTGTACAGATATAGGCCTATAGGCAATGCTTTTTCTAAATGTCCCCTTGAATGTTCTGCTTGACCCATTTGATCTGAATGTTTTGAATTGTTCTTGTCTCTATCTTATGTCAGCTTGTTCTATATTTGCATTGTGTGTTGTGTGTGTGTGTGTGTGTGTGTGTGTGTGTGTGTGTGTGTGTGTGTGTGTGTGTGTGTGTGTGTGTGTGTGTGTGTGTGTGTGTGTGTGTGTGTGTGTGTGTGTGTGTGTGTGTGTGATTGTATTTTTACTTTACATCATTGTAAATTAGGGTCAAGTCAACCCTCAATTGATCTTTTGAGGATAAATAAATGAAAAATGAAAATATTACCTGATGAATATTTTATTTAACAACAGTATATCTGGTATGTTATGTACAGTACAAACACAAGTCAAAACAACACAGCTTGGGGGTGAAGGGGGGGGGGGGGGCATCAGAAAATGTTCAAAAACTGAAGCTACGTACAATATCTTCTGTTTAGTTTATTTCCATAACATTAGTTCAAAGTGAAGTTCCTTTATAAGTCAATTGCTACATTGAAATGTGTCTTTTCACATATCCCCTCTCAAGTTAATCAGTTAATTCATCAACAGTGTCATCCCAAACCCCCTTAACGTGCTGTCAGTATTATTTTATTCAGTTTTTTCTTCTGCTTATGACACGGAAAAGCATACAGATAATAGTCACAGAAGGGCAAGTAAATTTGATGCATGTCTTACTGTAGCCCTCAGAAAAATTCTCACAAACACTTTTATTGTAAATACGTTAAGTCGTGTAAATAACAGCTATCCAACACAGGAACATTTTGAGTGTGTGTTCAATATCAAGTGACTGAGTGACACATGGTACACACAGAAGCAGAGGAAAGCTTTCTCACACACACACACACACACACACACACACACACACACAGACACAGACACACACACACAGACACACACATACAGTGAATAACAGTCTGTGGATGCGTGAGGTATACAGAGGCACAAATAGCAGACTTAGGATACAGTACGCGATAACATAAAACATACATTTACACAGTTTCAGCAGATCGGAACATACACACACACACACACACACACACACACACACACACACACACACACACACACACACACACACACACACACACACACACACACACACACACACACACACACACACACACAAACCACACACACACACACACACACAACACACAACCAAAAAAACAAAGATCACAGCAGCCAAAGCATTTTTCTTACAGTTCGACTCAAGTCTGTGCCACAACAACATAAATGATTTTCAGAGCTGCTTTATTATACAGATGCATCATCAATATCATCAAAGCAAATAATTTTTAACATATACAGAAATGGACAACTTGACAATTAGTATTAACAGCTCTGAGCAAAACCTGAATATGCACACAGATGAAAATACACAGCTGTGAGTGAGTGAGTGATGTGAGTGGAGTGAGGAGAAATACAATACACAAGTTAAAAAATGAAAGAGAGACAGCTAAAAAAAAAAATTAAATGACACACACACAAGGAGAAAAATTTACAACATAAATACTGCTCCTCTCTTGGACAAAATAAACACATGTGCACCCCAAAAATAAATAAATAAACAACACACATACAGTATGACTGCGCAGGGGGGTCAACATATAAATAGAACTCTTTTAGAAAATACATATTTACAAAGAACACTTAAACTCTATTTAACTATCTTTGCACAGTTAGTGGAGTTGGTTTTATTCTAAGTTGGTAAATGTGCATAACAGTGAAATGGTTAGGATTAAGGGCTGTGTGCAACCTTTGGTCCATGTCTGCTATCAAATCCATACTTGATATATGCTGAATACCTTTAAGAGTGCATGTTTTGCTTCCACTTTTAATTTGATAGTTCATTTTTTTTCAAAGGGACAATTATTTCAAAATAAAACGATGAAAGTTTGGGTTTTTTTTTTTTACTTATTTGTCTTCCAAACTTTCAAAATATCCAATTTTCTGGGATGAGAAGTGACCAAATCTTCATCAAACAAGTTGATTTGAGTGTTTTTTAAGTTTCATTTTCCAACCGAGATTCACTTGAAACTGCACAGTAACCTACACACAAATCATTTGAACTTTTCAGCTATTGATCGAACCAGAGGAAATAGGTGTGATTGCACCCGGGCATTTTTAAATGTGGTGCACCAAATACCAACGAAAGAAAAAAAAACAGATCAGCACTGGTCAAAAGCAACATTTAGGCATTCTTTACAAGGTTAAAATTCATATGTTAACCTTATTCTTAATTTGTTTTTTTCACTCTTATCTATGAGCTACCTTCATTTCACACCAGCACTGAGAGAAAAGGGTTCTAGTGAGTGACAAGCAAAAACATTGGAGGTATGTTAATCTGTGCACATCACACAAATGCAAGTAGTAGCAAGACTATACATTTTAAATCAATGTTAAGACTCAGTTTTTGGTGAATTTTAGTGAAAGTGTTTAGCCACGAACACAAGCGGGACCCTGCGAAAAACAGCTCGAAATACAAGACTGAAACACTGCCATTAAAGGAGTGAACCACACAGTTACGTTAAACACTATCATCCACTAATACAGCATTACACAACCAAGCCATGATTCTGTGCACAATATGTGTCCCCACTGCAAGAAATATTCATCTTAACAAGATGTAAAATCACTTCAAATTAGGCGACAGGCTTATATTTCAGAGTATTTTAAAGTTTTCAAATAATCAACTTTTCAGTCATTGGTTTAATACAAGGTAAAACACACTACTCCAGTCAAATGTTAGAACTAACGCCAAAAAATTGATTGAATTATTTTCTTGTCAAGATAGATACTTCTCCAGCGTAGCCAATATTTAAATAATACATAAATAAATTAATAAATATTTATAATTTCAAAGAGATAGATACTTCTCCAGTGTAGCCAATATTTAAATAATACATAAATAAATAAATTAATAAATATTTATCATTTCAAAGTGAAGGGTGGATCACTGTTTTCAATGCTTTTTTCCAACTACAGTAATTCACACAGTCAATTCAGAATATAGAAAATATACTTTGTGGCACACACCTTAACACCAAACATAATGCACACATTTTTTTGCAATACATACATGTGTAAAAATCTGCTACAACATGGCAAACTTTTTAGACAAAGCGTCACTACGTTCACAGCGTTTCGACAACAGAAGCCAGAAACACATAGGAAGCAATTTGACAACATTTTCATTGTGACCTATGGAGGAAAAATTAAAATATAAATTCTATCATTATCTAAACTGGTATATTTCAATGTTAGATTATACCGTTTGCTAAAAGTTGCAGTCAATTATACTACACAATTTTAGATTTCATAATTTACTATTTTACTTAATTTCATTCTACTACTCTGGTGGAATTAAAAAGAAAATATTGGCAGATAATTGTTTAGAGTTTAGGCAATGATGAAAAAAAAGAGTTCCACACTATAAAAGGTTTGTTCAGTGAATTTTGGCTTTTAACATAATCACACGTCACGTCAGCATTCTGAAACACATGGGAAATTTTAATCACATTTTTTAATATTTTTTTTTTAAATTTGTTAATTTGGTCGTGTAAGTAAATTGTAGTTTTAGTTTATTAACAATTTTAACAACTGGTTCAAGTTCAAAACCAGCACAAAATAGTTTAGTAAGCCACCAGGCAAAGATAAGAGATGAAGATACAAGTTTTGTTAGCTAAATAATACAAATGATCTCATCTTTATTTTGCTTAATTTAAACCCACACATGATGTTGGATGATACATAAACCTACTAGCTATTTTACCTAAACAGGTATAAGCTAGACTATTAATCGGTTAATTTGTTTAATTTACATAATTTAACATTTTCAGCGGGTAGAAAGGTTCTTCTAATATTATGGCATCTTCATCTTAAAGTTTCTGCCTATAAAATGACTAAGACGAGTTATAATTCTTAGCAAAGTATCCTGCATCCAGTTTTTTTAAGTCTGCTTTGGAATATATATTTAAAAAAAACTCAAATTTAAATGTATTGAATAAATGGCTTGAATAAATGTGTCATCAGATACTTATAAATTAAAATTCACATAATTAAAAAAAAAAATACTTATTCTAATCAAAGGACAGGAACCATTCAAGAATTCATTTGGTCTTCCACTCAAATCCGTACACATTCTTAATATTAGCACTTTCCCTTTAGTTGCCTCAATTCATTATCAGCTCCTTTAGATGTTTTAGATTAAGATGTAATTAGATTATTAATTCTCATGTATTATAGTTACAGCTTGGGCCAGATATATTCAATTAGCTTGGATTAATAAGGATTTTAATTACTATTATTATTATTATTATACTATTCTGTTGTGCTAAATTATGTCTATAGTATTTATTGTGGCTCTAATGCTAGTTTAATGGCTGCTTATTTAGTTAACAAAGTGCGTCTAAATACAGATTTATGAATACAATGTTTTACCCTAATTTTAACTGTCAGTAGATGCATATTCTCCGAGCTGAAATTCATGTGACGTAGTTTGAATACATCTTGGGAAAGCATTAAGATTTTAAAATTGGCTTTAGTGGATTATATAATGGCTTAATATACTTTATAAAAAAATTAAATTCTACAATAAATACTCATATATATAGGTTTTTTGTATCTCATATACATTGCACGTTACCCTACTTTTGAGCTCCGCAGGTAAAACATTTAGCCAACATGTTTTTGTCCATAGTCATTAGCAAGGTCCTTAAATTCATAAACAACTGTCAGGATTTCACTTTCTGGCAATATTTTTCTCAATAAGACCTTAAAGGCCTACTTCATCGGTTGGAATATGAAGGTGTATTGAACTCGGAGATCCTATGAAGTATAAATGTGCAATGTGTGGTGTCTAACCCTACATTTCTCTTTCTGTGACGTCACAGAAAGAGAAATGTAGGTTAGACAGTGAGACCATAAAACACTCTTTCTGCCTTTTCTCAGGCTAGGATGATCCGATATCAATTTTTTTTGCACATTTATACTTCATAGGATCTCCGAGTTCAATACACCTTCATATTCCAACCGGTGAAGTAGGCCCTTAAGACCTTTCAGTAAAACAATAATCCACAAGATTCAACCACAAAGGAATGTCTGTTTGCCTCTATAGATATAAATATTTGCCAATTAGTATTCAGAATAGAAATTGAACACAATTCAAAGGATCAGGGGTCGAAACAAGTGTTTTTTTCTTTTAAAAAATAATGTTAAATTAACTTGTGGATTCCAGCTTTTACCATCAGACATGGTCAAGCCCATTCTGTATAAAGTTTGTGTCAGTGCTAATGTCCCAAACCTGATTGTTACAACTAAAAACAAACCACAGATGAAAATTGTAATTTAAGTACTTTGGCATTGCTTAAAAGCTCTCCAGTTTGTCAGCTCATATCCTAGCCATAAATAATAAAAAAAATAAATAAAAAAAAATCACTTGAATCTCCTCCGAAAACATGGCAGGAATTAATAGACAATAAACAGGCAATAAATATAAATATGACTTAAATGAAACTACAGCTACAAAGTTATATCGCACTAAAATATCCACAATTAAAGGAATGTCAATATAATGTGAATTTAAATAAAATAAAAAGTGCATTTTTTCGTTCTCCATGTCACCTGACCTCACACACACAACATGGACCTGAACTCCAAAGTGAATGGACAATTTGACCTTTTACAGATTTCAGTCACAATTTCTATTAAAGGAATACTTCACCCATACGGAACCGGTGTTTCTATCATTATAAAATCGCTATTATAATATAATGAATGAGGTTTTTCTTCCCTCAGTCTTCCCTTGGCCCAGCTGTCCTGTTAATCCTAACCCTACATTTTACTATTTGTGATGGCACACATGGGAAAATGTAGGGTTAGGCAGTGAGACCATAAAACACTCTTTCTGCCTTTTCTCAGGCTATAGGATGAACCAATTTCTAAACATTTTTCCACATTTATACTACACAGGATCTCAACACACCTTCATATTTCCACCGGTGAAGTAGGTCTTTAACACCACCTGTGTTCGAAATGTGTTCTTCTTTTCTAGACACAGCTGTCTTGAAAGAAAACCCCTATCCTATTGATGAGAGTAGCTTAAATTTCTAGGAATGTACAGTAGATTTGATCGTTATTTTTGCACAATGGATACTGCCCTTTAACAGCTAAGGAAGGGTATATATTTCAAAGTAAGAGCTGTATTAAATGTAAGGAAAAAATCGAAGTGTAAGGAGCTAGTTTGAAAGCAGAACGCAAAACCTTTTAAAGGTCAAAAGCCTATTAATTGGTAACGCTGCTTTTGTCTAAGTAGATGTATGAATATAAAATGGTCTAGTTCCTATTGTTCCAAGGTGTGATAGGTAATAACTACAATTTACAGAATTCTTTCTGAAATCTCTGAGATTCTTCATTTTATCTATCACCACCTTTTAAAGCTATAGTGCGTAACTTCTGTCGCCCCCCATGAGGAATTCTTGAGATATTACAAGAACACTGTCGGTGTATTTACATGAGGTAAGCCTTTCCGTGATCACGCATGGATTTTATACCTTCTGCTGTACATCCAGGTTTTTTCTTAGCAGTAGAATCAACAAGTGATGGGCTCTTCTTGGGATTTTTCTGAGCTCCTGCACCAGTGTCCGGGGGGGCGGCACTAGTTTCTAAACCCCGCAACACTTTCCAATTAGAAAGAGAGTTTTTTGTGGAGCTGATAAAAGGCTTAATCAACAATGCCTCAACTCCTTTGTCTAGAATCTAGATCTTAAAACTAACCGACAATAATTCCTACGAAAAAAGTTACGCACTATAGCTTTTCAAAAACTACTTTTAAAAACCGACATTTAACCAGCTCTACAAGCTCTCCTGCACCGTGGAGTTTGATTTGTCTTGGAGGGGCGTGCTCTCTGTAGCGGGTTGGGACGGGGTTGTTGCGGGCGCCTGCACTAACGGGACCTTCTCTTTGACGGGCGATGCTGGTGCTGGGACGGTGGTGGTGGCTGTGCTGCTGACGCTGCTGGCAGGAGGGGGGGGGTCCTCGATACAGGAGAAGCTGGGAGGGGGGGCGCCGCCGAAACACTGGGCGATCTCGTCGAAGGTTTTGCCTTTGGTCTCCGGGACTTTGAAGTAGGTGAAGATGAAGAAGAGAACGAGAAAGACGGCGAATATCAGGAACACCCAGGGACCGCACCACTCCTACACGGGACAGAGAGGGGGGGGGAGAGAGAGAGGGGGAGGGCGGAGAGAGAGAGGGAGAGAGAGAGGGGAGGGCGGAGAGAGAGAGGGAGAGAGGGGGGAGAGGAGGGGAGGGGGGGAGAGGAGAGGGGGGGGAGAGGGGGGGGGAGAGAGGGAGAGGGAGGGAGGGGAGGGAGAGAGAGGGGGAGGGGGGGGGAGAGAGAGAGGGGGGGGGGTTCAGATTCAGAAACTTTATTGTCTGCCGTGACAGAAAATTGTATTGGA
This sequence comes from Ammodytes dubius, assembly GCA_026122265.1. Taxonomy (NCBI): domain Eukaryota; kingdom Metazoa; phylum Chordata; class Actinopteri; order Uranoscopiformes; family Ammodytidae; genus Ammodytes; species Ammodytes dubius. The sequence goes on along the minus strand of CM047520.1, from coordinate 24,173,468 downwards.
CGTGGCCCAAACATACAACAACTTGGACAATCAGTGTATGACATATGTTCCTAAAAATATAATAAAACAACTGATAAAAATAATTTACACAGGATAATAATTAAATTATGTGTGCAAAGTAGTGGGATCTGTTGTAATTTGCTTGGTTTTCTAGTCAACTGCTTGTGTATAAAGTACTAATAAAGGGGTGTGAGTTTGGCCGGTTATTTTGCTAAAAGTGAGGACAGACGATAGGAATCATTTATTTTACATCTTGTGTTATCACTCATTATACAGCAGTTGGTTCTGACCGAGTGATTTGATTGGACGAGAGCGTTCTGAAGGAGTGCTGATATTAGCGAACAACATCACTCTGACTTCATGGACTTTTCTAGCCTGGAAATCCTGACCCTGATATCTTGAACGATAGAGGGTCTGGCGACGATCAATAGTAATTTCCAACTCAAGGGGCGGCTCCTACTCGTGCATTTCAAATGCCACTGCACGCAGTTGGATAGCACTACAACCAATCAGAGCGAAGGTGACGTAAGCCCCGTTCGTTTAGCGAACAGCTGTTAAACTGTTAAATTAAACGTTTGCCGTTGTCGGTCGGCAAAACAGAACATTCCACTTACTAATGAAAGTCGATTTGAGTGCCGTCTTCCAAATCGTTAAGGGTCGAGGCCAAAGCAGTCTCAAACTCACACAACATATCCACAGCCATCTTTGATGTTTACTATCACGGCTTCGACGTCGCATGCACGTCACTGTCGTCATCCGGTTACGTCCTCCCCAGAGTACCATATAAAGGGCTCTGGCGCGCCCATATTAGATAGAACCAATTGAAACGTTATCCCAGATTTCTGGTATTCTGATAAAGCTTCAACGGAGCGTGTCCAGACCAACACGCGCAGCAAATTTAATTTGCCAGCGCCTAGTGGCAGGTCTGGGAATGCCAGGCTAGGACTTTTCACCAAACTGACAAAATCACTCCGCTCACTGATGAGCCGGAGCTTCACTTGTGTAAACTGTGTGTCCGTGTGTGTGTGACTCAGGTTGACTGTGGCGAGTCTCCCCATGTGAGAGGGCATCGCTGCCACACACAGACAGAGACAGTGTGCGGTAGTCACTCACATTCACGTTACTGAAGACAACAATAGTGTGTGGAGATAAAAGGCTGCTGAATAATACGAGCGCCGAGCGGACGCGATCCGGACGCTAGCTTTAGCCTAGCCTAGCTTTCCCACTTCATTGTATAACTTCCCCCGGGCCGAAATACACTCTGGGAAATGAAGCGGGGGGGGGGGGGGGGGGGGGGGTGGTTGGATTGGGCAGCGGACCTTATCACCAACTAGATAAAGAGCCGCCGTTCCTTTCCTTTAGTGATTTTTACGGGACATCGGACTGCCGTGGTTAATGTTACCAGAGTAAACATAGCAGGACGAGCTCACGTCAAGTTGTTGCTTAGCAACGCGCTCCGCTCTGACTGCTGTTTCTCTTCGGCACTCGGCCTGCGGCCTCGTGCCTACGACCGAATCACAGCAGCGCTGATATAGAGCGACAACATGCTCCCTCTCATGTGATATTGCTTAAATATTATCTTTAACAATTCAACACAAAAACAGATAATAGATGAAGAAAAGTAAAAAGGAAATGGGAAAATAGATAGAATTTAAATAAAAAAATAAGTTATTTAAAGAGAAATGTTCATGGAAAACAGCAAACAAGACCATCAGTGAAAAGAATGCTATTTTTATATAGGTAAAAAATTGTTACATTAAAAAAAAACATAGCATAATAAAATAAGTCAGAGTTGAACCAGGGCGTCCCACCCCTCCCGTATCCCTTACCACTAGTTTGGGGAAGCTCATCCCTACGATGAAGTTAGCGGTCCAGTTGAGGCATCCGGCCACAGCCATGGCAGCGGGGGGGGGCCCTGGGAGAAGAGCTCTGCCACTATGAACCAGGGGATGGGCCGGGACCGAGCTCAAACATGGCTACAAACAGCATCACTGCGGCTATCGCTACGTAGCTCATCACAGTGTAGTGCTTCTGCTCAGACAGAGAGAGAGAGAGAGAGGGAGAGAGAGAGGGAGAGAGAGAGGGAGGGAGAGAGGGGGGGGAAGAGAGAGGGGGAGGGAGAGGGAGAGGGAGAGGGAGAGGGAGAGGGAGAGGGAGAGGGAGAGGGAGAGGGGGGGAGGGAGGGGGAGAGGGAGAGGGAGAGGGAGAGAGGGAGAGAGGAGAGGGAGAGGGAGAGGGAGAGGGAGAGGGAGAGGGAGAGGGAGAGGGAGAGGGAGAGGGAGAGAGAGGGAGAGGGAGGAAGAGGGAGAGGGAGAGAGGGAGAGGGAGAGGGAGAGAGGGAGAGAGAGAGAGGGAGAGGAGAGAGAGAGAGAGAGGGAGAGAGAGGGGGAGAGGGACATTTAGACAATGTTTCAATGGGAGATATACATACAGTATAAATTAAGTGATTAAAGGTGGAGTCAGTGATTCTGGTGAATGCTTGTGTCAAAATAACTTTCTGTCTAAATCAGTGAATATCTCCACACGATCCGCTACCTGTCAAAAAAAAAATACAGTGTTAATACACTGCCTATAAGCTCTGTAAACTGGCATTTTGATCGCTACCTTGGGCCCCCTTTGCGTACATGCCTGTTTACAGAGCCTAGACTGTGTATTAACGATGGGTTATTTTTTTCAGCACAAACTCAGAAGGGACAGGTAGCAGACCGTGAGGAGATATTCACTGATTTTGACTAAAAGGGGATTTTGACAACAAGCGTTCTCCAGAATCACTGACTGCACCTTTAAAGTAGCAAGGCAAGGCAAGGCAAGGCAATTTTATTTATAGAGCACATTTCAGGCACAGGGCCACTCAAGGTGCTTCACAGGGTTAAAATAAAAAAAAGAATACAAATACAAAAAAGGAACAAATTTAAAACATGGATAAAAATACAACATTTAAATAAAAGAATTAAAACATTTTAAAATAAAAAATTACAGGTTAAAAGGGAAACAAGAACGTTTTGAGACCCGAGCGGACAGTGACACCGTATGAACACATTGTACTCACCAGTAGCAGGGACACAGTCATGAGTACAGCGCTGATGGCCATTCCACCCAAACCAAGGAGGTGAAGCGTCCGCCGCCCGGCTTTCTCTACTAAGAACAGCTGCAGGAGGGAGAGAGAGAGAGAGAGAGAGAGAGAGAGAGAGAGAGAGAGAGGGAGAGAGAGGAGGGAGAGAGAGAGAGAGAGGGAGAGAGGGAGAGAGAGAGAGAGGAGAGAGGGAGAGAGAGAGAGAGAGAGAGAGGGAGAGAGAGGGGAGAGAGGAGAGAGAGAGAGAGAGAGAGAGAGAGAGGGTTAATACACACAGACGCGTACAGGGGAAGGAAAGAGGCAAATATTTTTTTAAAGATAATTTTTTGGCATTTTCATTTTCTTTATTAAATAGTACAGAGTGGAAATGGGGAGACCACTGAGAGAGAGAGGAACCAGCGACCACTGAGCCAATATGGTATGCGCTCTATCCACTAATGGATCATACGTGTGACATGACGTTTCACTCACAGACACCACAGTGAAGACAGTGTTGACGATTCCTGCTCCGATGGTTGCGTAGATCGGCTGTTTGACACCGGCCGACTGGAAGATCCCTGTGGAGTAGTAGAACACCTGAGAGAGAAAGGTATGGGGGGGGGTTAGCATGTGTCTGTGTATTAACCCTCTCCCTAGCATATGTTGCGCATGTGTGTGTGTGTATCTGCGCATGTGTGTGCATGTGTATGTAGGTGTGTGTGTGTATCTGTGCTCGTGTGTGTGTGTGTGTATGTGTGTGTGTGTATCTGTATGTGTGTGTCTCTGTGTGTGTCTGTCTCTGTGTGTGTCTGTCTCTGTGTGTGTCTGTCTCTGTATGTGTGCATCCATGTATCTGTATGTGTGTGTGTCTGTCTCTGTGTGTGTGTGTGTGTGTGTGTATCTGTATGTGTGTGTGTGTGTGTGTATCTATATGTGTCTGTCTCTGTGTGTGTATCTGTATGTGTGTGTATCTGTGTATCTGTATGTGTGTGTCTCTCTGTGTGTGTGCATCCGTGTATCTGTATGTGCATGTGTGTGTGTATGTGTCTGTCTGTGTGTTGTGTGTGTGTGTGTGTGTGTGTGTTTTCTGTGTGTGTATCTCACTCACAGCGTTGATGCCGCTCAGCTGCTGTGAGAGGTGTGTGTGTGTGTGTCTGTCTCTGTGTCTGTCTCTGTGTGTGTGTGTGCCTGTGCATCTGTGTGAATGTGTGTGTGCCTGTGCCTGCTCGTGTCCGCTGTATCTGTGTGTGTTTGTCTCTGTGTGTGTGTGTCTATATGTCTGTCTCTGTGTGTGTGTCTCACTCACAGCGTTGATGCCGCTCAGCTGCTGTGAGAGGTGCAGCATGATGGCGACCAGCAGCGGCTGGCGGAACACCGGCGAGCGGAACAGCTCGTAGATGGTCACCTTCTTCTCGGCGGCCATCTTAGCGCTCTCCTCCTTCATCTCCTCAAAGTCTTTACTCACGTCCTCGCTGCCACGGAGACGCACCAGAGCTGACAACACAACAACACAATATCAACAGGTGTGTTCGGCACAACTTATAACTCACTTGCTTAATAACTTGGGCGACTGTGGCTCAGGTGGTAGAGCGGGTCGGCCGATGATCAAAGGGTTGGAGGTTTGATCCCCGCCCTGCCACCTGTGTCCTAGTTGTTGTGTCCTTGGGCAAGACACTTCACCCACCTTGCCTCGTGTGAATGTCGATAGTTAGCCTGCTATCGGTGTATGAATGTGTGTGTGAATGGTAACGTGGGAAAGGAAAACAGGTCTCCTTGAAAAAGAGTCTTCGGTCTCAATGGGATTTACCTGTATAAATAAATTTAAGTCCAGGGCTCCTTTTAAAGATGCAATATACAGTAAGAAGAAAAACACAAGTAAAGAGATAGCTGGGTGAGACTAAATCAATACACTTACACTCTGGGGTAAGGATCCAAACAGCGACAGTGAATAGAGCGCCGCCACCACCAGAATAACTTACTAGAAACACAATCCAGTCTGACTGAACGAGCCTCCAGTCAGGCTGGAGAAATAAAAACGCTGGGAAAAAACTAAAGAAATTCAAGGTAACGGTCATCACTAGATATTCTATTATTATTATTAAATAATGTATTTTGAATCTTGAGAACAAGGATAGAGAGACTCCACAAATACACAGTCACTGAAAAACGGTGCTGCAGTGAGTCGTGTGTGTGTGTGTGTGTGGTTACCTTTGCGCGCCTGCTCCTCCTGCTTGAGGTTGATGAGCAGGTAGCGGGGGCTCTCGGGGCAGAAGGGAAGCAGGATGCACTGCAGCACCGCGGGGATGACCGTCAGGGAGAGAAGCACAGGCCACAGGGTAGAGGAGCCCAGCAGACCCTCCAGACCAAAGATCTATACACACACACACAGGGCATACAGCTGGGTTAGTGTGTGTGGTGTGTGTGTGTGTGTGTGTGTGTGTGTGTGTGTGTGTGTGTGTGTGTGTGTGTGTGTGTGTGTGTGTTGTGTGTGTGTGTGTGCCTCAAGACCAAATGATCTACACACACACACAGGGGCATTACAGCTGGGTTAGAGTGTGTTTGTGTGTGTGTGTGTGTGTGTGTGTGTGTGTGTGTGTGTGTGTGTGTGTGTGTGTGTTGTGTTGTTGTGTGTGTGTGTGTGTGTGTGTGTGTGTGTGTGTGTGCCTCAAGACCAAATATCTACACAACACAACACAAGCTGGGTTGGATTCACATTGTAGTGTACTGTAATTACCTAAAATGTATAGGCACATTTCACAGATACAGGTGATTTTAAAGCGATTTTGGAAATGCATCTTGTCAAAATCACTCTTTGTCAAAATGCTCCTCTGATTGCTACCTGTCTGTACTCTGTGTGTTAATGAGTTCAGGCTGTGTATTAACACCACATTGTACAGACAGCTGGCGAATCGTGAGGAGATATTCACAAATTTAGACTAAAATAAGCGTTCTCCAGAATCACTGACTCCACCTTTAAATCTGAGTATTGTTATAAAGCCTCTGCTTCTCCAATCCAATCCAATCCAACTTTATTTATAAAGCGCTGTCATCAAACCAGAGCAGAGACAAAGTGCTGTACAGGCTAGATAAGGTACAATAAAAATAAGTAAAATAAGGAACATAAAAATAAGTAAAATAAGGTACAATAAAAATAAGTAAAATAAGGTACAATAAAAATAAGTAAAATAGGTACAATAAAAATAAGTAAAAATAAGGTGAAAAAAAAATATCTAAAATAACAAAACCTGTGTGAATATTCTTACCTGTGCGATGAGGATGCCCACCACCACCCCCAGCTGGTGCAGGGTCCCGAATGCTCCTCTGAGGGGGGTGGGCGACACCTCTCCCACGTACATGGGAGTGAGTCCGGTGAACAGTCCACAGAACAGACCTATGACCAGCCGTCCTGCTATCACCATCTCATAGGACGAACACAGCGTGGAGAAGCCCATCAGGAGACCCCCGATCACTGCCAAGATGTTCACCAGGAACATGGACCGACGTCTGGGGGAGGGAAGGGAATGATAGCAATGAAAACCTGACTGTACAGGGTTTTATATACAACATGGATAACTTAAAGGTTTGGGGAAAGAGGGAAGGGAATGTTAGCTGGGATTCAATTGATTGTACACTGTTTTTTTTTCTTTTTCTTTTTTTTTCTTTTTTAACCTTTATTTATACAGGTAAATCCCATTGAGACCGAAGACTCTTTTGCAAGGGAGACCTGTTTTTCCTTTCCCACGTTACCATTCACACACACATTCATACACCGATAGCAGGCTAACTATCGACATTCACACGAGGCAAGGTGGGTTAACTATGACACAGGTGGCAGGGCGGGGATCGAACCTCCAACCCTTTGATCATCAGACGACCCGCTCTACCAACTGAGCCACAGTTGCCACTGTCCGACGCCTGGGAAATAAAAGGGAATGCTAGCAATGAAAAACTGATTTTACTAAAGAGTTTTATTTATATCTCCTCATGATCTGCTACCTGTGTGTGCGCTGAAAAAATGCAGGGTTATTACACAGCCTTGGCTATAATGTAAACGGATATGTTGCTAGCTAGGATGGGCCCCCTTTGTATACAAAACCTTTCTTTACATACTTGTTCGGACAGGTAAGCACATTATAAGGAGATGTTCACTGATTTTGACAAAAAGCGTTCTCCAGAATAACTGACTCCACCTTTAAGTAAGAAAAGAAAAGTTTAAAAAAAAAGCTTCATGTCTCTCCAATTTGAGCCCCAGCTTTCTTTCACTGTTTTTGGAAAGCACATTTAATGAAAGTGTTCAAAACAACAATGTCCCCACAGACGTATGTACACAAACAATGTTTTTTAATGGCGTGGTGAGACTAAGAGGCAGACAGAATAAAGCTAGAACTCAGGGGAACATTAGAGCCGGGCCCTGAGACAGACTTTTAATGTCCTGCATTAGACTAATGGATCGTGACAGTTCTGACTAAACCACACAGGAAACATACACAAGCATTACAGGAAAACGCTCAAGTTTATAGTCAGTATTGTGGAGGGAGATTAGCCAGCCTGACTAAACATTTGAAAGAGGACAATGTTCCTGCAGACAGCCTCTTGTTGTTCTGGGTCAGCCTGCCCCACCCACCATTATAATATGTATGTATTATGATATCT
>CM047520.1:24158263-24160763 GCA_026122265.1 Ammodytes dubius | reverse complement strand
CAGACTTATACGTATATGTGGGTGCTACATCGACATACTGACAGTTAGTTAGCTTGCAAAATGAATATCGCATGTTTACAAAAAAGCATTCAAGGCAAGGCAAGTTTATTTATAAAGCACAATTCAAACACAAGGCCATTCAAAGTGCTTTACATGGGCAAGATTAAAATGCATAAAACACGTTAGAAGACATTTAAAAGCGAATGAAAAGAAGTAAAGCATTCAAGCCAACATCTACCCATCAATGAAGGTTTTAGTCTTCTATGGAAAATACTTTCTTAGAGTGACTAATCCACTAACTCAGTGAAACAGGTTTACAATCCTTTTCCAGCGTCTCAAACGTTAATTAAATTAAGTCTTTGCACTTTGTCCAAACAGCAATTTCACTGTTGTAGCGCCCACCACACACACGCACACACACACACACACACACACACACACACACACACACACACACACACACACACACGGAAACAGCAATTTCACTGTTTGAGCCGCCGCCCTTCCTCTGCGTATATTTCCCTGAGGATTTAGGTGACATTTACAGCGATCAATAATCCGCTGAGCTCACACACACACACACACACCACACACACACACACACACACACACACACACACACACACACACACACACACACACACACATGCATGCACACGCACACACACGCATGCACGCGCACACGCCACACACACACACACACACACACACAAACTGAAAGCCTGGGGTCGTTTGGGGATTTGGCTATTTTTTGTTTTATAACTCAGCAATTTCAAATATAACAGATGGATTAATCATATCCTTATGTTTTCTCTCATAAATTAGTCTGACACAACACACAACACACACACACACACACACACACACACACACACACACACACACACACACCACACACCACACACACACACACACCACACACCACACACACACACACACACACACACACACACACACACACACACACACACACACACACACACACTCAATTGGTCACAGTGACTGAGGAGAAATGATTGGTCACATGACTCATCCCAAAAAAATCTCAGAGCTCGAGTGTGTAGGTCAAATATGAACACAGCTGACACTTTTACACACACACACACACACACACACACACACACACACACACACACACACACACACACACACACACACACACACACACACACACACACACACACACACACACACACACACACACACACACACACACACACACACACACACACACACACACACACACACACAGAATCCCACTTTTACTTTGGTAACGAATACTTTGACCGAATCCTTTTTTAATTCTATATATGTTTCCGGTACAAAAACAAAAAAACAAAAAATAAGTTTGTAGTGAAATCTGTGTCACGGTTTTGTTTACGTTATTTAGCTCTATGATCGGACTTGTTTAATCGGATTAATCTCATGTTAATCCCTTTGCTACAACCACGACAGAGATTACAGATTAAAATAGTTCAAACAAGGGCATGATAATAATAAAAAAATCAAGGGAAAATGGTGATGATCAACTGGTAATGTGTCATAAGACAATTAAGCTCAGAGACAAACTTCCGTGCTTGCAGCCTGTTGCAGCCAGATGCTGCGGAAACAGATGCTGCGTTGCTATGGTACCCGTTGTCACGATGACAAAATGTAATCACACACACACACACACGCACGCACGCACGCACGCACGCACGCACGCACGCACGCACGCACGCACGCACGCACGCACACACACACACACACACACACACACACACACACACACACACACACACACACACACACACACACACACACACACACACACACACACACACACACACACACACACACACACACACACACACACACACACACACACACACACAATGACTTAATGTAATCACACATGTCCAAACACACACAAATCCAACCTTGTGTGTGTGTGTGTGTGTGTGTGTGTGTGTGTGTGTGTGTGTGTGTGTGTGTGTGTGTGTGTGTGTGTGTTGTGTGTGTGAGTGTGTGTGTGTGTGAGTGTGTGGCCTTTAAGCTTGACACTGGATTTGAGTGATAGATCAAATAGGATTTTTCATCCTGCTGCATGCACACAGAAATGTCATATGAATACTGCATGATGGATCACGTGACATAGGCCTTACTATTCCTTATGTAACATTCATTCTCAAGTCCTCATTCAAGCCATCTTTACTCCATCCCATTTAACCCTATTACTATTGTCCCTTCTGGAAACGCTTGCAACACTTTTGTCATCATTAATCCCTAAATTGCCCTTCGACGTTGTTGTAAAACTTTGTCAAAATCAGTGAATATCTCCTCACAATCTGCAATCGGTGTCCGTACTGTGGTTGGTGTAGCTAAAACAAATTCAGGGTTAATAGTATATACACACTCTAGGCTCTGTAAATAGGGCATGTTTCTAGCTACGGTTGCGCCTTTGCTTGTACAAACCTTTGTATACATGCCAGTTTACAGAGCCTAGGCTGTGTATTAACAC
>CM047520.1:24143263-24153263 GCA_026122265.1 Ammodytes dubius | reverse complement strand
TACCTGTCGTGACTACCAGACAAATGAACCCCAGTCTATGAGCGCAGCAGCAGCAGCAGCAGCATCGCCTCCCTACTCCGAATCCCTTTCAATTTAGTGTCACACGTGAGCTGCGAGGAGAAACGCAATATAACGGCACACCAATGCTTTTTTACTTATATATTATCATAGGTCTGTATCTTTTGGTTGTGACTCCATCAGCCTATGAGGCGATATGACGCGGTGGTCGCCCCGCCCCCTTGGCTTTTTACGTGCAGAAGTCCGTGTCACTCTCTCCGTGCATCATCATCGCCCATGTCCTATTATGGTGGTCGCAGCCTTTTACTCGGTTAGATGGGCAGCCCAGTTGACGAAAGCATTCGGCGCATGCGCAGTGGAGGAGGGAGAGGGGGGTTTAGTTGCTTTGTGAGGGTCGTGATTGTGAAGCTATGAGCTGTACGGTGTCCTCCAGTCCAGTCCTCGGCTTCCCGTGATGCATTGCGCTCGCGACCTTGAATGCAGCAGCTGGGCGGATTGGTGCTGATGCTGCGGATACTGATGCAATGTGGTTCGTTACTGAGGCAACGGGTCACGAGACGAGCTGGGTCAGATGATGCTCCAGTTGTAGAAAGAATTATTTGTATAAAAACTTTTCATGTACTTTCAGGTTATTGTGAATACCACACCTATGGCAAGCTGATGTAATATGTATTGTCTAACTTTGACTAGGCCTATTGTAATCAAAATGATAGATATCAACAACATAGATTGGACTAGTCACAATTGAATTACACATCTAACTGTCATTGTAACTAGGGATAATTGTATTTCAGATATCTATAATACATTTCCAGACTCCCCATATACATTTCACATAAGTCAACTGTCCACGTGAATGTAAATTAAAGTGGATATATCAGGTATCAAATAATGCATCTGCTGCATTTCCCTCTGTCTTGTGATTTGCATGTGACTGACGGACAGTAACAAACATCAGCTGACTGTGTGTCCTACAGGTTTGTGTAACGTGATTATTCAATTAAGACCAAACATGGCAGATATGTATATTTCTCCTACACAATTATTTTTTACACTTTACAATAGTTTTATAAAGAGATGAAAATGTAATTTACGCATAACGGTAATTAGTTATATATGGACACATTTACATATTTATTCAAACATTTCAGATATTTCGTGGCGCTCCGGTGGTGTAGTGGATAGAGCGCGTACCATATTGGCTCCGGCCTTTGTTGCAGTGGTCGCAGGTTCGAATCCGACCCGTGGACCTTTACTGCAGGTCATCCTCTTGCCCTCTCTCTCTGTCTCCCATTCCAACTCTGTGCTGTCTAATAAAGCTTAAAAATGCCAAAAAATAATCTTTAAAAAAACATTTCAGATTTTTTTTTTCATGTAAGTAATTGACTGGCAAAGTTTCCTGATGTCTATAAGTTAAAACTGTTTCTCTGATCACCTGCAGTGTCGGCCCTTAGACAGTACAGGTATCAAATAATGCATCCCCTGCATTTCGGTCTTGTGATATGCATGTGACTCAGAGACAATAACAAAAAAGTCAGCGTGTGTGTCATACAGGTTTGTGTAACATCATTATAATTAAATAAGCAATAACATGAATAAGTCTAACCAAACACATTTCCCCAAAAGCTCCAGAAATGTTGCTAAATGGATCTTCATGTCAAGGTTTTTATTCATTTATTATTCCTCTGTTTCTCATGTTAAAAATACACATTCAGGTTTGAGACTCTTTCCTAGATTGGACTTGGGATGCACTGATATCTTTGATGCTGGTCCCAACTAGGCCTAAAACCATGACCGTACTGATGACTTTAGGAAAAATCTGTGAAGTGTTTATACAAAGCCTAGGATCTGTGAACTGGCATGTTGCTAGGTACAGTGGGCCCCTTTTGTTTAGATACCAGTTTACAGAGCCTAGGCTGTGTATTAACACCAGGTTTGTTTTCAGCACTCACACAGTACAGACAGGTAACTGATCATGAGGAGATATTGACACAAAGTGATTTTTGACAACAAGCATTCTCCAGAATCACTGACTGCACCTTTAATGGAATGGATTCATATGCCTTGTCTTTAACCCAAGAGTGATGATACAAGCTAAAAATATATATTTTTTGAACTATTCCTTTAAGTGTTATAAATGACACAAACAACAACACTCACAGTAACATTAAATAATTTATTAAGTTGCTTTAGTGCATAAAGAGCAGATTGCTTCACAGTAACATACTCTGGTGGGAGGGGGGAGAGGGGGAAGGGGGAAAGGGGGAAAGGGGGAAGGGGGAAAGGGGGAAAGAGGGGAAGGGGAAAGGGGGGAAAGGAGAGGAATGTGTTGGTTCAGATCCTGCCAGCGAAACTACCAGCTTCCACCTGGTCGTCCCATCTCGCCACCTGAAGGAGAGAGACGGAGGAGAGAAGGACCAAGATATTATTGATGGATTAAAGGTGAAAACTTGACATTATAACATGACATAATGTAAATAAGATAAGACAGGACAATATTCATCTGGAGGAAATTATTTTGTAATGTGAAAAAATCAAGTGTTATTCTGTCTTAAGATGCAGAGACATTTCAGTAGCTATGAAAAATAAAACAAATGGATTACACCTTACATAATGGATCAGCAAATGAAACAACATGTACTACTTTTACATGGATTTGTGGAAGTGCCTGTGTGTGTTTAAACCATAGTATGTTTATTTTAAAAAAAAGAGGGCTGTCAAAATTATTGCGTTCATTTTGGAGATTCATTTAAATAATGTAACACGTTTTGTTAACTTCCTGTGACGTGTTCACATGTGCAGCCAAACTACACAAAGCGAGCCGCCTGGTTAGAGGACAGTCACTGGCACCATAGGCTACTATAGCATGTACATATAGTGAACCCTAAACCCTAAACCCTAAACCCACCCAGCTCATGGGGCAGAGGCTCTTGTAGACCCTCTGGTAGTAGACGCAGGGCGCAGTGTCCTGCTCTCGGGCTGACAGAGCTTTGTTACATCGGTGGAAATCTGAAGAGAACACAGAGAAAGAATATGTTAGAAGAGGAAATAATAATGAATATGCAGCCAATGGTGATCCATGACTACAGCTTATCACAGGGATTTAAAGGTTGAGTCAGCAATTCTGGAGAACGCTTGTCGTCAAAATCACTTTTTTGTCAAAATCAGCTAATTCTCCTCACGGTCCACTACCTGTCTGTACTGTGTAATCTACGGTGGGCTCACTTTGTATACATCTTGTTTACATACCAGTTTACAGATCCTAGGCTGTGTATTAAAACTGGATTTTTTTTCTTTCATGCGCACACACACACACACACACACACACACACACACACACACACACACACACACACACACACACACACACACACACACACACACACACACACACACACACACACACACACACACACACACACACACACACACACACACACACACACACACACACACACACACACACACACACACACACACACACACACACACACACACACACACACACACACACACACACACACACACAGTAAGAACAGGTAGAAGAAGATCGCGAGGAGATATTCGATGATTTTAACACATACATTTTTTTACAACAAGCATTCTCCAGAATCACTGACAGCCCCTTTAACCAGTGTGTATCAGCTGGCCTTGCTTATTAGGTGCAACCACCTCTAAATGTATGCTGTACCTTATTAGTGGTGTATTAATTATGTTTTCGTTAAACCTACTAATCCTACTAATTAATTATCCTGTTTCACTTTTCTTTCTTTCAGTTTCTCCATGTTGTATATAGCAAATGTTTCTATTGTATATCTTTGTCATTTCTATTGTAACATCAACCTGCCATTCGCTTTTAAATGTTTTATTCATTCGCTTTTTCTAATGTGTATTGTGTATTTTAATCTTGCTTCTGTAAAGCACTTTGAATGGCCTTGTGTCTGAATTGTGCTATAGAAATAAACTTGCCTTGCCTAATGGACTACAGATGGGAAGTAGCCCCTGGACAGGTGAGAGAGAGAGAGAGAGAGAGAGAGAGAGAGAGAGAGAGAGAGAGAGAGAGAGAGAGAGAGAGAGAGAGAGAGATGGATGGATGGATGGATGGATGGATGGATGGATGGATGGATGGATGGATGGATGGATGGATGGATGGATAGATAGATAGATAGATAGATAGATAGATAGATAGATAGATAGATAGATAGATAGATAGATAGATAGATAGATAGATAGATAGATAGATAGATAGATAGATAGATAGATAGATAGATAGATAGATAGATAAATAGATAGATAGATAGAGAGATAGATGAATCACCCAGATAGTTCTGGAAGCAGTTGCGTGTCTGGTTGGTGTTTGGGAAACGGGCGTCAAACGGAGCCGTCCGGTAGTTCTTGATCTTCTCATCCACCTGCTCAGACATCTTCACTGCTGGACGTCCTGTAGACACAGGAGGCTACAGCTTAAAGGCCTACTTCACCGGTGGAAATATGAAGGTGTATTGAAATCTGAGATCCTATGTAGTATACATGTGAAAACATTTTAGAAATCGGTTCATCCTAGCCTGAGAAAAGGCAGAAAGAGTGTTTTATGGTCTCACTGTCTAACCCTACATTTTCCCATGTGTGATGTCACAAGTAAAATGTAGGGTTAGGATTAAAAGGACAGCTGGGCCAAGGGAAGACTGAGGAAAGACTGAGGGAAGAAAAACCTCATTCATTATATTATAATAGTGATTTTATAATGATAGAACGCCGGTTACGTATGGGTGAAGTATTCCTTTAAGGATTGTTATATTCAAGAAATTTTGGATTGCGTATCAGAATGGAACTATAGTCTAATTTTGTAAACAAATTAAAATTGTAGAGAAAAAAACTAGATGTATTAGACCTACTTTGAACAAGGTATCTGTGTGTCTGGCACATTAATGCATACTTCTAATAACCATGTGACATGTAATTAAATGTTCAAATTGCATCATAGTTTCACATAACAAATTGTCTTGGCATTACATCCCCATTTCTTGGCATTTTTCTAATAATTTCTGAGATTAATTGAAGACATTTTATGCCAATCAAGGCCTTGTTATTTATAGATCAATAAATCAAATGCATTTTAAGAGCTTTTAAGGATCTGTTTGAACAATTGGCAGAAGAATGACATTCGTGTTTCTAAACTTAGAACACACTGGCAAGACTCACTAGCAAAACAGTGACTTTGCATTACAAGCAGAGGGCATTTTATATCCCAATAACGCACTATACAGGGCAATGAATAGCACACAAAAAGGTCATAATTTGCCCAGTTTTAAAAGGTCTTGCCTACTATGTTGAAAGCCGAATTTACAACATCACTCCCATGAATAATAATTAACCTTCAATTGATCTGAATGCGGGTATGTGCTTATCAATAACACATGAAATATTTCAAAACTCCACTTTTTCCGATTGGAGTTCGGCATGAGAATGTCTACATACACAGATAACGAAAGGCTGTAGATTCATCAAATTCATATTAAGCATAAAATGAACGCTAGCTTGAAAATACCTATATTTAAAAGATAATTATAGTTATAAAACTGTCCACTTATAAGCTTTAGAGATAAAGATAAGCGAGTTAAGCTTGGTCAGGTGAACGTTTGTCATTGATTTAATGGACGCGTTTGATATCTAACCAGGTTAATAGACATAGGCCTACATACACAAATGATAAATATAAATGCATTTAAATAAATACATTCATGACGTAATTCTGAATAGAAATGGCGCAGAAATCTTAATAAAAATCAGTTCACCTTTCTCAGAGAAATTCCGCTATAATCTCCAATGGTCGGTGTCCTTTGGTCTGAAGGGCTGCACACTCGCAAAGCATGCCGGGAAACAGGAATGACGCTTCAGGTGATGATGTCATGTTTTGAAGAAGGCAGCAGCGTCATCTGGTGGACACAGTGAGGAGGTACAACTGCAGAGAACACAGCTGACTTTATACTGTATGTGGCTGAATGTTTTTTGGGAAAATTGCTAGCAGGTCTAAGAGATGAACTTATGTGGTGATATAAATAAATAAATAAATAAATAATTAAAAAAAACACAATTTTCAGTGAAGTTAGATCCTCCCCAATCAAATTATATAAAAAAAACACACAAACGAAATGTTTTGTTTTTATAATTTTTAATTCATTCACAATTATTTATGAAAACAACAACAACAACAACAACAACAACAACAACAACAAAGTAAAAAGTAAAACAAGCAAAAAAGTGAAAACTAGTATTTCATTATTGTTGTTATAACTAGAACAGCTTATACATTTCAATTGAAAGCACATAAACAGCTGCTTAAAGGGGTAATCAGCTAAACTTAACTGAAATGAATTGCAATAAAGCAAAACAAAACCATATCAGTAAGCAGTGACTCAGAAACATGTATTTCTGTGTAGTGCCCGATTCTTGAAAAATCTTGTCAAAAATAATTTTGTCAAAATCAGTGAATGTCTCCTCACGATCCGCTACCTGTCTGTACTGTGTGTGCTGAAAATAACATGTTCTTAATGCTCAGCCTAGACTCTGTAAACTGCTATGTAAACAAAGGATATATACGTACAGCTCCGTAAAAAAATGAAGAGACCAGTCTGGATTTTTCTTAAATCTTCATCTCTGCATAACTTATTGAAAATGCTCTTAATGACAAAACATTTATTGGAATTTTGTAGAAATGTTGTCAGTAGTTTATATTATAAAAAACAAAATGTTCATTCTACTCAAACATGTGCCTATAAATAGTAAAACGAGAGACACTGAATATTTGGAGTGGTCTCTTAATTTTTTCCAGGGCTGTACTATATATATGTTGATTCCTGGTCACTGTATAGCGGCCTGTCTGCGCTCACAGATCCTCCTGAGCTGGTTGGAACATCGCGATACGAACCAGGACGTCCGGTAGTTGTCTACGGGCGTCAGTCGTCCACACTGCTCTCTGGTCTCTGTGCTATCAGGCACACGCTCCCAAAACCTGCAAGACATACAACACTTTGATCTGTTACCATGGATATAACTCCTCCTCCATATGAAAATACACCATGAAATTAAAATGACAAGCCTCCCACTGTCTCTTATAGGCAATCCAAGGCAAGTTTATTTATATAGAACAATTCAGACACAAGGCCATTTAAAGTGCTTTACAGGGGCAAGGGGGCTTAATCTCCTCCTATTAAAGCAAATGCACACGCTACACAGTATAAAAGATACAAGGAGAGGGTACTGTAATTTTTAATGGTTGATTATGTTATTAAAATAGAAGGGAAAAGTTGAAGGAAGTTTGCCAAGAAAAGCATCCTTTTAAATGTCACTGTATTTGAGTGTTAAAGGTGTAGACAGTGATTCTGGAGAATGCTTGTAGTAATTTTTTATTGGATGTCAATGAATATACAATGTCCCTTTATTAAACTAAACAGTTCTCAGTTCTTTTAAATCGAGTCTGAAGACTTTTTTTGTTTCCATTTTAACCTGCAATTTTTATTTTATTTGCTTCTTTTATTCGCTTTTAAATGTTTTATAATGTGTTTTATGTATTCTAATCTTGCCCTGTGAAGCACTTTGAGTGGCCTTGTGTCTGAATTGTGCTATAGAAATAAACTTGCCTTGCCTAAATTATTAGAATGTGAAGCACTCACTCTGGTCCGTGGTCCAGCGGTGTTTTTTTTGCACATTTATACTAAATAGGATCTCCGAGTTCAATATACCTTCATATTCCAACCGGTGAAGTCGGTCTTTAAGCTCAAAGATGCAGTCAGTGATTCTGGAGAACGCTTGTTGTCAAAATAACTGAATATCTCCTCACGATCCATCACGCTAGCTTTACATACTAAAAAATAAATCCAGTGTTAATACACAGCCTAGGCTCTGCAAATGGGCATGTTGCTAACTACACTCTCTTTGTTTACATGCCCTTTTACAGACCCTGGGCTCTGTGTTAACACTGTAGTACACTGTGACTGTATGATTAGTAGTAGTAGTTACTGTAATCACCTGGTCAATGATCAAATTCCTTCGTGATTTTCTTTACTTATGACATCTATTGCAGCATGTCCGTCCTGGGAGAGGGATCCCTTACTCTGTCGACTCTCCCTGAGATTTCTTCAATTTTTCTTTTAATCCCGGTAAAGGGTTTTTTACTGGGAGTTTTTTCTCAGCCGAGCTAAGGGTGTAAGGGCAGGGTGTCATGTTGTATCATATTGTATGGAATGTAAAGCCCACTGAGACAAATGTATTTGTGATTTTGGGCTATACAAATACAACTGATTTGATTTAGTAGGAGTAGCAGTACACAGTACAGAGAGGTAGCATATCATGAGGAGATAAAGTATATACTGATTCGGACAAGAAGTGATTTTGGTAACAAGCGTTCTCCAGAATTGCTGACTCCACCTTTAGACTACTAAAACCTGTAGTGTGGACTATTAATCGTAACATCACTGGCCACTGTTTGACCTCTCCCTTCTTTTCTTAGTATTTATATGTGACTTACAAGGCACCTGATTTGTGATATCTATTCCGCAATTAGTCCAGTTGTAAACATAAATGAAATGCTTTCCCTGAAATCTCAGCCTTAAGGACAGACATTCTGACGTGCTCCACAAGTCAAGAATAGATTTAAGACCCACAGGAAACTCAGAGACGTCAACAGGAGCAATGTCTGCCATCATGGGTCATCGCAGGTTTTTACTTTCACTGTTTATCTATTTTAAGTTTATACTTCTTCCTACTCCTTTTCAGGCATATCAATTCAATATGTTATTTGTTTATTTTTGTTTATTTTTTGTTTATTTTTATTTCTTTTGTGAAATCATTTGAACATATTTTTTTATTGTATTTTCATGCTTTTAATTTTTCTTTTTTTGATATGTCTGAATCAAATCAAAAATCAAATCATCTATTTGTAGCTCAGTTATGTCCTTTATGTTGTTCCTAATAATTCAAATGTGTGAAGCGAAGTCCAAAGTAAAGTGATTTAAACAGAAAAGATTGGGTCAGGAATTAAAAGAGTTTCTTCTTGACAAATTGATAAGTTTTTCTGACATTTCTTTTCATTAAAAAAAATACAGACAATCTACATCGGTGTATGAGCGTGTGTATGAATGGGTGAATGTGGTAAGAAATGTAAAGCGCTTTGGGGCTGAGAAAATCGGCTAGAAAGCGCTGTGTGTGTCTGTCTCTCTCTGTGTGTGTGTCCATGTGTGTGTGTGTGTGTGTGTGTGTGTGTGTGTGTGTATGTCTCTGTCTGTGTCCATGTGTGTGTGTGTGTGTGTGTGTATGTGTGTGTGTTTCCCCATGTGTGTGTGTTTGTGTGTGTGTGTGTCACTCTCTCTGTCTGTGTCCATGTGTGTGTGTCTGTCTGTCTGTGTGTGTCTGTCTCTGTGTGAGTGCCTGTGCCTGTGTCTGCTCTTCCACCTGCTCCTCCTCTGTCCTGACTGTAGCGGTGGCGCCCCCTAGTGCCAGACAGCGGTACTGTCCACTCAGCCAGTCGGACCGGTCCCCACTGAACAGGTAACACTTCTGTCCCTGGGGCAGCCAGCCCAAAGGACAGGGGGAACACACTCTCTCTAAGGGGAGAGGCAAGGCAAGGCAAGTTTATTTATATAGCACAATTCAGACACAAGGCCATTCAAAGTGCTTTACAGGGGCAAGATTAAAATACATAAAACACATTAGAAGACATTTAAAAGCGAATGAAAAGAAGTAAAACATTTAAATAAAATAAAAAGTACAGGTACAGAGGAAGAAAAGGAAGAACAAATGGATGGATGAAAGAACATCAAAACATATATTTTTAGAATGAATTGAAATAAACTAAAAAATATATATGATAAAAAGCTGCTTTTAAACACTCTCTCTGAGGGAGAGGAAGAGATGGATGGATTAAATAACCTAAACACATATAGTTGAGGACATAATTATTAGCCCCACTATGAATTTTTTTTTT
>CM047520.1:24133263-24140763 GCA_026122265.1 Ammodytes dubius | reverse complement strand
AGCCCTGCGATCCTTGTGCTCCTGGATCTCACAGCAGCCTTCGACACGGTGGATCACAGGATACTGCTCTCTAGGCTGGAACACCAAGTTGGAATCAAAGGCACAGCCCTGAAGTTCTTTCAGTGCTATCTGACTGACAGGAGCTTCTCTGTCTTGCTTGGGGATTTCTTTTCCCCTGTTGCCCCCCTCACTTGTGGGTCCCCCAGGGCTCTATACTAGGTCCCATCCTATTTCTACTATACATTTTACCCCTAGGGGAAATCCTGGTTAAACATAATATTTCCTTTCACTGCTTTGCCGACGACATCCAGCTGTATCTGCCCCTTAAAATCAATGGGCAGTCTACACTCCAGCCACTACTCGATTGTCTGGCTGACATCAGATCATGGTTGGCGGCAAACTTCCTCAATCTCAATGAGAGCAAGACGGAGGTCATGATTTTTGGAAAAATCCCTCCTGCCTTCTCCACCGATGTCCTAGGTCCCCTTGCATCCAACATCAAGCCCTCGGTCAGAAATCTTGGCGTGATATTCGACAGCGCTTTTAAATTTGAGAAACAGGTCAGTGGAGTTGTTAAAAGAAGTTTTTACCACCTGAGAACACTAGCCAAGCTCAAATCTTACCTGCCTCGGAGTGACCTGGAGAGAGCTATTCACGCCTTTATTACATCACAGCTGGACTACTGTAACGCTCTCTACACTGGCATGGATCAATTGCAGCTTCGCCGCCTGCAGTTGGTCCAGAACTCTGCCGCCCGACTCCTCACCTGCACCAAAAAACATGATCACATCACCCCGGTCCTTGCATCACTCCACTGGCTTCCCATCCGTCACCGTATTGACTTCAAACTCCTTCTAACCGTTTTCAAATCCCTCCATGGTCTGGCCCCTACTTACCTCTCTGACCTCCTACACCACCTCACCCACACCAGAGCACTACGGTCAGCTGACCAACTGCTGCTTGAGGTGCCCAGATCCAGGCTAAAGACCAGGGGTGACAGAGCCTTTGCGGTTGCAGCCCCCAGGCTCTGGAACAGCCTTCCCCTCCACATCCGTGCAGCACAGTCCATAAATGTTTTTAAATCACTTTTAAAAACCCACCTCTTCTCTCTTGCCTTCTATTAGGCTACTCCTGCAGGCATTGCCGTTTTAACCTCTGTGTTGTTGTTGTTTTTATTTTTTATTTTTTCATATTTGTTTCTTTTTAATTGTGTTAAATCCTGTTTTTACTGCACTAATTGTTCTTTATGTGAAGCACTTTGGTGGGGCTTAGCCGTCTGTAAATGTGCTATATAAATAAACTTGACTTGACTTGACTTGACTCCACATTAAGACATCCAGTCCAGAATAAGACGGGAAAAGAATGAGGTCCTAATTTCTGAAAATAATACTGAAGCTGGAACGACAGCAAAGAATATGGTTTAGTCTTTCAAAGCCAAGATGAAGGCAGGATTTTAGCTTTTAAAAAATAATATATCTCACGGTTTTGTCAACAATTCTCATAACTGTAAAGGGACAGTGCAGTATTTTTGAAGTGTGGTTGTATATGAATGCTTACCTAAAACATACATATCTCTTCAATCGTACCATTTTTTCAAACAAATCTCAATAAAATACCAAAACCAAAAACTGAACTGATCCTTTCAACAAGTAAAGGCCTTTTGTGTGTATGAACAATTAATATGCCCTTCTGTTTTAGAAAATGGCGGAGTCAGTTAAACTTTTTAAATATATACATATTTTTTTTAAATTATTTACATCCTTGGAACCGATGGGTGTGACTAACACAGTTTTGGCTTTTCATTTGATTTATTGACAAAAAGAAAAATTAAGCTCAACACTAATAATTTTCTCCTGATTTTTCTGTATTTCTGTACTAACATGCATTTAAAGGTGCAGTGTGTAATATGACATCATCAAGAAAGTTATACAAAGTTCTAGAATCCAACACTCCCTGGGTAACCCCAACCCTTTATAATAATAACAGAAGCTACAGTGGCCTTCAAGGACAAGAACAATTCTACATTTTAAACAATGCACCTGATGACATTCCAACCATGACACTTTCAAGATGGCGGCACTAGGCCTTGGTCCAAAATATGCAGAAATATGGACATATATGAGACCCTTTCTAAGGAAAAAATAAATAATTCAAAACATTTTTTTGAGCTATTATGCACTAAATTAAATGTACTTATGGATATTATAATTACTTTCTACAAAATCTGCTAGGAAATAAAACCCAAAATTCTACACACTGCAGGTTTAACCTATTATGTAACGAAATAGGCCTCACATTGAAATTCCTTCTTCATTTCTGTGTATCATAAATACACATGAATGAAATCACATAATAGAACATTGATGGGACAGTGTTAAGAAGTCAACCAGTGTGAAATACTCACAACACAGTGTCAGCAGCAGCGTAACCATGGTGAGCAGAAAGCAGAGCAGAGATAAGTAATGAGACAGCTGTCTGTAGTCACTGAAGAAGCCTGGGAGAGACACACACACACACACACACACCACACACACACACACACACACACACACACACACACGCACACACACACACAACACCACACGCACACGCACACCACACACACACACACACACACACACACACACACACACAACACACACAACACACACACACACACACACACACACACACACACACACACACACACACACACACACACACACACACACACACACACACACACACACACACACACACAAAAGTAAACAACAATTATATATGAATGACAGACTGCACCTTTTCTCTTTGCACAAGGACTTTCATTTTCTCCCTTCTGGAAATAGGTTGAACTAACCTTCACTGGATGAACAAAAAAAAGCGATTTATAAGCACTTTTATATATGAAAAATGCACTTGTTCTTGGTAAATATATATCAAACAGTAACTTAAATAGTTTTTTAAGTATGGCTTTAGTAAAGACATGTTAAAAAAATAAAATAAAATCCTACTTTTGGCTTCAGATTGTTCCTGTTTATCTTCTTCCAGTGGAGGTGACCCGTTCTTCAGCCCCATGGTTTCATTGGTCAGTTCCAACAGGTAGAAACGTTTTGTTTTAAATATAACGGCTGCATTCATTCAAAATGGCTACGTACGTGTTATACTGTAGCTATGTTGTTTTAGTATTTAGAATCCTCCATTTCTCAAGAGCAGGTACATAATGAACAGCCCAGTGTAACTATGGTTGGTGTTCAATGTAGAATGATTTATCTCATATGAAAATACTGTCGCTTCTCTGTAGCTGTATGCAAAGCGGGGCTGGGTGTGATAACCATTTAAACGGGCAGAGTCCTCCAACAGTTAATATGATGTAATATAATTAAGCAATAGTTCACGACAGTCTGTGATATGTGCTCATTATACCACAGGTAAAGGGCGTTGTTCGGCCCGACGCGTAGCGGAGGGCCGGCGACCCCTTTAACATGTATCGGCCTAGCGAATGGTGAACTGTTCGCTAAACATTATCCAATGTCGCTAGGTCTCCTGTTCTCCTTGTTGGTCTTTATTTCTCGACAGTGGTTACACATTATCCCTTTATTACATAAGTAGCTGACTGGTTGTCACTTTGACCACTCGCTATACATTATCTTGCTTTTTTACATGGCTTCAAACTAGATTAATGGTGTTCATGATCCCTTTACATAAGTAGCTGTCACATTGCTGCCATAACCATATAACAGGAGTCAGAGCAAAAGGACATGACCTGGATTTACCAGGACCTTGGACCTCGAGGTGAATATGTCAACCATCAAACAGGTTTAGAGACATACTTAGACCAAGACCCACACTCCAATGTAAGCCGTAAAATATACCCATGACCCCGTGTCACCTCGACATGACTCAAAGAATATATCGTGACAAACAGAAAGTCGGAGGAGGATTATATTTCCTTAAATAGAAGGCGTGGGATTTTTTAAAACCTGCAGTGTGTAGAATTTTGGGTTTTATTTCCTGGCAGATTTTGTAGAAAGTAATTATAATATCCATAAGTAAGTTTAATTTAGTGCATAATAGCTGAAAAAATTGTTTTGAATTATTATTTTTTCCCTTAGAAAGGGTCTCATATATGTCCATATTTCTGCATATTTTGGACCAAGGCCTAATGCCGCCATCTTGAAAGTGTCATAGTTGGAATGTCATCAGGTGCATTGTTTAAAATTTAGAATTGTTCTTGTCCTTGAAGGCCACTGTAGCTTCTGTTATTATTCGAAAGGGTTTGGGTTACCCAGGGAGTGTTGCATTCTAGAACTTTGTAGAACTTTCTTGATGATGTCATATTACACACTGCACCTTTAAGCAACCATGGAACTTCTATAATGCTATCTATGGCTCATAGGCCCTCAAGTGTTCTGCCCCCTCTTCCTGGAATTACCTGCAGAAGGAGCTCAAACTTCAGGAGCTATAGTGACTCACAATTATTATTAAAGCAGTTGTTAAGAGTTTGAAGTCAGAATTGCGAATTTCTTTTATCAATAATGTTAATGTTCAAACCTTAAGCCTGCAGTGTGTAGAATTTGGGGTTTTATTTCCTAGCAGATTTTGTAGAAAATAATTATAATATCCATAAGTACGTTTAATTTAATGCATAATTGCTGAATTTTTTTTTTATTATTGTTTTTTTCCTTAGAAAGGGTCTCATATATGTCCATATTTCTCCATACTTTGGACCAAGGCCTTGTCACCGCCATTTTGGAAGTGTCATAGTTGGAATGTCATCAGGAGCATTGTTTAAAATGTAGAATTGTTCTTGTCCTTGAAGGCCACTGTAGCTTCTGTTATTATTCAAAAGGGTTGGGGTTACCCAGGGAGTGTTGCATTCTAGAACTTTCTAGAACTTTCTTGATGATGTCATATTACACACTGCACCTTTAAACCTACAACTCTCCACACACATGTACAAAGCGCTCTAACGTTCCTTATAATCTTAAAACACATTATTAGAATATTTCAAATGATTTCTCCTAACTGCTGACCACTTAAATAATATCGTTGACTTCAAGTGTAACCTACTCTGATTGCTTCATTGGTAGTACTGTAGTCTACTAGCGAGTAAAGGTAACAGACCCAGCTCCAAAATACATTAGGAGGGGGCGTGTCCAAGCCTAAAGGGACAACCCTAATCTTCCATTAAAAGCACTTGAGACGCCAACGTGATTGGAATGCATCCAAATACAGTTTGACCCAACTCTGGGATTTCACAGTGGGTGCTTACAGTCAGTTTTAAGACTTTGAAATGTGTTTACAGAGAAAAAGAAAAAACACCAAAAAATAGAAGAAAATTTTATTTTACATAAGGATGACCTAATTAGTTTAATTGCATAATTTATAGCATATTGTTTGATGATGGTCTATTAATCTAGAGACCTCTTGTTGTTGATATTTTAACATCAAAATCATTAATTTATCCATTTTATGTTTAGATCACAGGCATATTCAACTTGCCTCCAAATGCCTGAATATAAAATAATTTGTTGCTGAAGCTGTAAGGATTTGCATTTCAATTTATTCTCAAGTCACTCACAATAGTATAAAGAAATCTTAAGCAATATGATAAAATTAAACTAAGAATAAAAATGTCTTATTTTTCAAGGCTGACTGCACACAGTAGAGAGGCAGGTACGTAAGAAAGAGTGAGAGAGTGAGAGAGAGAGGGAGGGAGAGAGAGATAAAATTATCCACCTAAAGCCAATCCTCCCCAAGCTGATCAGTGCGCTGTTCTGTGGACTAATGGACTAACCCAGGTAACTGACTTGGGACTTTAAACTTGCAGGCAGGTAAGAAAACCAATATGTCTTTCTATCAAATGTATTTAAATCAGTTTTTCCTCGAGGCAAACGTTTTAGAAATGCTACATTCATTTAGAAAACTATCAGAAGTGCTGTTATCGGAGCCCAAAGTTAGAATTGAACTTGTCATGTGAGTTATTTACATTGACGCAGATGCTGTTACAAAGGCCCAGATGACATTTTGATATTATTGGTTCATATCATATCTGGTTTTAAGGAGAAACCTGTTCACCTATCCGATTTAATATTGCATTATAAAGCGTAATCAATTTAGTGATGTAATGCACGTACACGGATTTTCTAAAGGGGTCACAGCTGTCAGTTGACTATAAGCTCTGAGCTTATGGGTTATATGTTTATAATACACACATATATATATATATATATATATATATATATATACATATTATATATATATATATATATAGCACAGCAGCACAGCTACTTATCTACCTTATTCTTAAATAAATACACCTTGCTCTGAAATACTAAAGAAAATCCCTTTCATATGAATGGATTTGTCGCTATATTGATAGATATTTTGGGGTTTTACCTAAAGGTCCGACCCAAACTAGTCGAAATAGTTCATAATGTTTTTAAATGTCTTGTTTATTCTGTAATACATTACACAAGCCCCCTCTGAAATGCTTTGAGTAGCTGATTCAGGGTTCCCCATTTGACGCGTCCTACATCGCCACAAACTGTATCATGACATCATTTCTCTTTGATATGACGATGACTTGTACATAAACTAAACTAAACTAAACGTATTAGATTGCTAGTTAGCTCTTGGAGTTTTATGATTGTTGGTGTTAATTTGTGTTGGAAAACTTAAAGGCCTGTAATTGTAATAGCTACATATTGTGTCATAACTATGGTGTTGATAAGAAGCAGCAGGTTTAGCTAAAGACACATCCTAAACATCAACTAAATCCAATGGAGCGCTGCCAGGTCTGAAAATGAAGCTGAAATCAACTGATGATGGATTATGTTGAAGGTTTTCACATGGTAAATGGTAAATGGACTTATATAGCGCTTTATCTCCATTATTCACAGACCCAAAGTGCTTTACAATGACACATGTGTCCATTACCTTTAACACATTTTAAGTTTCGCCAATACATTCACATTATTGCAATAAAACTATGTATAATTTGAAAGAGAAATACATGAATCAATATGGTTTGCTGTAATTGTTTTGTGGTGCCGAAAAATCGTTTTTTTTTTGGGCTTAATTAACATGTAATTATTCAGTGCCATTTTGATGAGCTTTACGTCACGTGCGGCCTCAGATCAGCATGGGCTTCACACCTCGTCTTTAGCTGATACACAATCGCCTTATCAGTTTGAACTTCTTTCTGGAGTTCACAGGCTTTAAAGGTGGAGTCAGTGATTCTGGAGAACGCATGTTGTCATAATCAGCCTAGGCTCTGTAACCTGGTATGTAAACAAAGGGGGGGGGGGGTCAACCTAGATAGCAAGTTGCCCGTTTACAGAGCATAGGTGGTGTATTAACACGGCTAAAAAATTGGTGCGCACACACACACACACACACACACACACACACACACACAGTATAGACAGGTAGCAGATCCCGAGGAGATATTCGCTGACTCCACCTTTAAGTTAGTTCATTCCTGTTTCAATTGAAATTTGACCACTTGACCAACTTGTT
>CM047520.1:24110763-24130763 GCA_026122265.1 Ammodytes dubius | reverse complement strand
AAATAGAACAACGGTGCACTCAAGCCACTCAGCAAATTATGGTTATTTTCAGCTCCACAGCAGCTGTCTGTTGACCCGGGCACTGGGCAGCTTTGAAATGTAATTATATACTGAAGCTGTGTCAATGTGATTGTTTTTGTTTGGATTTGAGTTGAACAAAATGAAGTGACGGGAGTGAGTGAGTGAGTGAGTGAGTGAGTGAGTGAGTGAGTGAGTGAGTGAGTGAGTGAGTGAGTGAGTGAGTGAGTGAGTGAGTGAGTGAGTGAGTGAGTGAGTGAGTGAGTGGGGCATGATTGCACACAATTTAGTTTTAGGAAGATGTTGTTGTCATCCTTGGAGAGATAATGTAACAGTAGGTTCACAGTGTTTAAAAATGGATTGAACGAAAGAGGTTAAAGGTGCAGTGTGTAATATGACATCATCAAGAAAGTTCTACAAAGTTCTAGAATGCAACACTCCCTGGGTAACCCCACCCCTTTCGAATAATAACAGAAGCTACAGTGGCCATCAAGGACAAGAACAATTCTAAATGTTAAACAATGCACCTGATGACATTCCAACTATGACACTTTCAAGATGGTGGCACTAGGCCTTGGTCCAAAATATGCAGAAATATGGACATATATGAGACCATTTCTAAGGGAAAAATAAATAATTCAAAAAAAGTTAGCTATTATGCACTAAATTAAATGTACTTATGGATATTATAATTACTTTCTACAAAATATGCTAGGAAATAAAACCCAAAATTCTACACGCTGCAGGTTAAACCAAGTCTTGCTATTGACATGTTATCAGTGACTGTTGGTACGAGGTAGAGTCAGTGATTCTAGAGAACATATTTTTGATAAAGTGATTTTGACAACAAGCATTCTCCAGAATCGCTGACTAAACCTTTAACTGAGCAGCACTGTGTTTTTTATTGAACATGCAGGACTAAGAAAGATGAGGCCAACGTTTAAAAAAATAATAATAATACCAAGATAAATGGCTTTCTTGCTGCTCTGTCACATGATGGATATTTCTTTGAGCCTTTGTTATGTTTTAGTAAAAGCAAAAGAGACTCATAAAAGGTTGACACCACGACATAAATCAGCACATTGAATAGTTGCATATGGGCCGTTAGAATGAGATCATATGTCATCGTGCTCCTAACTTTGATTGACTGCATTATGCCCGGTGGTGATTACAGATGACAGGGGAGGATTTAGTATGCACTGATATATACTACAGCGTGGCTTTGAGTGTATACTGCAACAGAGAAGGTCACTACAACAGTTAAACTAGTTCTCACAAACTGAAAGCCCCTCAATTCTCCATAAAGAATTCTTCCAAAAATGTAATTGGAAAAAACTGTGAATCCTAATGACAAAAAATATGTCCTCACAACCTGTCTGTACTCTGGGTTCGCTGAAAAAAATCCGGTGTTAATACACAGCCTAGGGTCTGTAAACTGGCATGTCAACAAAGGGTATGTAAAGAAAGGGGGCCTCCAATAGCTAGAAACATGCCCGTTACAGAATAAGTCTGTGTATAAACACTTTTGTGATGAAATGTGTTTTTTTTGTATATATTTTTTTCAGAGCTATTTTTACATACATCATTGAAGGAAAACGTAAAAATTAAATGTTTCTATTGAAATGAACAGAAATAAATCACTGCAAATCTAATTCTGAACACTGGGAAATAGCCACGGTAGCAAAACATTTTAGCAGAATATTAAACATAATGCAATGTCTGCGCTGACATGTGTGACCACAATGGCTTGACTCTGTGACTGTGACTTTTTGTATGTGTGTGTGTGTTTGTGTGTGTGTGTGTGTGTGTTTGTTTGTGTGTGTGTGTGTGTGGGGGGGGGGGGGTTGGGTGGGGGGGGGCGGTAAGTTCCTCCGGTAGAACCAAGGCCATGCAACAGATCCCTGGTTAAACGGCATTAAAGAAAACCAATCCTATTAGTCTGTCACCCTTGGGAAAGAGAGAGGCGTGTTTAAATAAGGTATTCAGGAGGACCTCATGTACTGCACCTTCAGGGACCACTGCAAGCTTTAGACATGTTGTACTTTCACCTGACAGACATGAACATACAGAAACAAGTCAGTAAGGGTTAGGATATTTTGGAAAGAGATAAGGTGAACATTCGGGGGAAAAAAGCTACATTTAACAAACATAAAAGAGTAAAATCCAATACGATTTTCAGTGCCAATGTACATTTTTTTAACATTATTACAATCTTGGCTGTTTATTTTCTTTGTATACCAAGAATGAATGTATTTTGCCTAACAGAAAATGATAAAAATGTCTGACTGAAGTCTTTCAAAGTTCTGTGTGAACCTGAGGGTACAGCTAATGTTAAGAAGTCCTAAGACCTGAAATAGTAAATGTGCCATATTTGACTGTGAGCATGGAGCAGAGGTACAGAGGCAGTTTTAGCTTGGAACTACCAACACTGACGGTCATTGCCCTTGGTAACACATTTGCTGTGAAGCTATTAGGGTTCACGTTTGACGCCACGTGCCTTAGTGAGGTATCATGTCTCTTAAACCAGCTGTAATGTTGTCTTTAAGCACCAGACAATGGGGCTTATGGTCAGAAAAAGGTTGCGTTCCGAATCACATACTCTTTATTTTTTTCTATTCTACATACTACATCCAACGATAAAAATAATCTAGTTAGGATGCAGTAGGCATACTATTGGGACATACTTTTACTCTCTTATTTCATCATAACATTGCGCCTTGATCTTGCCTCTTGCTTTTATATCCGTCGCATCCCTGTTTGTTTTCATATGGAGGCTTCGTCGATGTGACGTCACTTCACGTGGGCACTGGATTGTGGGTCAGAATCGGCCAAATAGGATGCAGTTTTCAACACTAACAATCTTGGCCGGATGAAGTAGAACATCCGGGTCTTTCTAACCATCCTAAATCTGGACACAAGAATCGGGACATCCTAAATATTTTTTCTACATACTATATAGTAGAAAGTTTGCGATTCGGAACGCAACCTAAGGATCTTCGGACTGTGTGCACGCCTCCAAACGCCTCAAATTAATTAAATTCAAGTCAACTTTATTTATATAGCACATTTATAACAGCCGAGGCGGACCAAAGTGCTGCACAGTAAATTAAGTAAAATACATTAGATCCAAAACATCATAAAGACACATAGAAGACACACAAGAATTAAAATTCAATAAAAAAACCACAAAACAATAGTGAACATTTCTAGTAGACACTGCTGGGATAGAGCACTCTCAACTAGAGATAAAGAGCCCTCAGAGTTATGACTTTTCTGCTTTACTAAATGGCAGGGAAGTATTGGTATTCTACCGGGCTGTCTGTCTGTCTGTCTGTCTGCTGCCAACGTCATGGAGCTTCCTGTAGTCTGCTGGCTCAGTGTAAACAGGAAAAGCTGAAGCCCTGAAGGAGTGATTTGATAATTGGAGATGAATGGTTTTTGGTGCAAATCCTCTCTCACTAGCCTATTCTCTTCCTGGTGTCTGTACAAATGTGTTAGAAATAAAAAATATACGTGTTCTTTAGCCTTATTCATGAAGGAAAAAATAACCATGGAGAAAGGTGTAAAATTCGGGATCTCGGCCTCAGTATTTATTTAAGTAAATTGACAAGGCAGGTTGACAGGACAAAAAGAAAAAAGTGAGTTCTCTCTCGACATCAGAGTCTCTTTTCATATTTTGAAAATGTCTCCTGATTGGTTAAATCTCGTTGTCAGGCAGTTTTCAAAGTCCGTCCTCTTCTTCTTCCTGGCTGTCCGAAACTAGAATTAGGGAGGCTTTCTCTAGCAGCCTTGAGAAAGTGAGGGGGCTATAACATCATTACATTTAGAAATATATTTTTCTGACAAAAGCTATAGATAAACATCTATACAGATTCCCTTTATTCAAGTGAGACCAAGACTATTTTGATCTAAGGCAGGACATGGCAGACAAATACTGTACATTGTTTTTTCAAGCACTGGTCAATTTTGAGATTTAGGGCTAATTTGCTTCCATAACATCGTCTTCTTTCATACTAGAGAAATAAATAAATAAAAGGTAATTCAAATTTCAAACTGGAAATTACAACTAACATCTTGAAACCAGATAATTTCTCCATTATACACCAGTTTTCTTGCATTGTTTTTGAGATCTTGTCTTTAACCTTTTTCCTCTCTCCTCTCTTTCCTACAGGTAAGAGCACCGTGCGATCTCACCGGTGGCTAGAAGCCGAAGATAAAGGGATTAAATTTGGCCGGTGAGAGCAGGAGGCATTTGGAGCCAGAAGAAGTCACCTGTCTGGCTTGTTCCCAATACCTCTTCAGATGGACCCATCGGGATACATCGGCCTACAGCTCTCACAGCTTGTTAAGTTGCCATGGAGCTAAAACACCTCACATGATCCAGGGTTGTCTTGAAGTCACACAACTGCAGTGCTCTCTGTGTGCTCTTGGAATACCGCCTTGGACTAGTTTGAACTGTCCACTCAAAAGGGATTATATGCTGTTTTGAAGGAGATCTCATCTGTGATTTTACTGTTGACATGCTTAGCACCGAAAGCTTTCAACCCAACGCGTGTGACCTCCATTCATGGTGTCCCTCACAACAAAGCTAAAGCCTGGGCGGACTTTCAATTGTCAAGGAGTAACTTGGTCTCAGGCCAATAATGGCCCGAGACGTAAGCCCTCTAAGCCTCATGCCTTTGTCTACAAGGCACCAGCAATGGGTTGGAGGTCTGTCCTGTCTGGGGCATGTCCTCCCTGTCTCCCCGCTACGTTCTCTCATATTCTACTACTTCCTGTCATGTGCAGCAGCCGCGGCGGGGAGTTTACCTGGCATAGAACATGACTATGGCATGAGCCCCAAGTTTGTTTGCACCCCGATCCCCCCAGAAGCAGACCCCAGTTGCTACTCCCCGCCCAGTGTGCCCCACGGACAGCCCGCTAACGGTCAAACCAACGGCCCAAACGGCGGTGGCCGGCGAGGCATGATGTCGGACGAGGCCAAAGCCACCATCTTGCACATGCGGGAAGTCTTGTGCGGCAGAAGGAAACCATCTTGGACCAGCGCGAGACCATCCGGGAACTCACCGCCAAGCTGACCCTGTGCGAGGGCTTCGGCGGCGGTCACCATGGCGGCGGTCACCATGATAACCACCATGACAACAACCACAACACGCATCACGATACGCATCACGATACACATCACGATACGCATCACGATACGCATCACGATACGCATAACGAAAATCGCCATAACGACCACCACGGCAGCGGGCATCACAGCAACCATCATCCATCGTCGTCAACGCCACACCACGGGCCGTCGACGCACCATAGCAATGATCACCACTACTCCTCCCATGGCAACCACAGGCCAGACACTCACCACAGGAAGCCAACGACCTACGGGAAACACAGCTCCTTCTCCCCCGAGCAGACGGGCAAGACGCTGCAGACGCTGAAAGAAAGGCTGGAGAATCTACAGGTGAGGCCACGAACACACAAACAACTCTGTAGTGTGGATGTTGGACGTAATCAATGGGATGAGTGGTTGGGATTAGAATATGTTAAATGAGCCCCTGGGACACTGGTGTGGGTAACTTGAGAACCAAAATGTGTGATAGTGTCTTATATATTGACGATTATGGGTCAGAAAAAGGTAATAATGGGGGAGAAAATGTGTTCTTTGCTAAAGTACTTTGTAATGAGTTTGGACGGGCCTGCAACATCAAACTTTTGGTACTTTCTGAATCTGAAAACCAGAAACCCTGCAGTGAAAATGAGCAAAGCTTGGTAAGGAAGACTTCTCTTTAAGAGAAGATAGAATAACATGCTAAGAACATTAGCCAGTGTTGAGCAATGCCAGAAAAGATGTGCACTAGGTGGTAGGATGGTCTACAGAAAAGGGGGGCAGACTATTAACCTGCTGGTTCCATCCCCGGCACCGGACAGGAGGGTGTTTCCTGTAAAACTATAACATCTATGCTGCCCACCATCTCCACCATTGTGTCCTTGAGCAAAACACTTAACGCCAAAGGTGCTGTACAACGGCTGACCCTGTGCAAGGACCCCCTCCAAAGTGTGGTAACCTGAGAGGGGATATGCGGAAATACACATTTCAATTTAGCCCTGTGTGAATTGAAAAGTAAGGTAACTTAACTTATAGATGGACTTCTGACAGCTGTGATGCCTAACCTACTTGATTTACTTTTGAGGTAAATAAGGGTTACACAGCTAGAAACACAGACCACAGTGATATATTGTACCACAAGCTTTAGAATCACACTGCTCGCCTCTCGCTCCAAAATTGACAGTTGGATCTGTTGACTTGGAGTTTGAATATTTATGGTTTGTAGCTTCAGTGCCGAGCTACACAAGACTTCAAGTCAAAGTCATGTGCATGTTGCCGACCCAGTGAATAATTAAGACTTAAGTTTAGCCAAAGATTTAGGTTCATACTAATCACTGGGTTCATGAGGTCAGCTGCAGAATTAGCTACAAGTGAACTTTGTTACCCGTGGGATACAGTTTGTATACACTCCATTAATGGGCAATTTCTGGGTTAATGATTGTATTTTCAGCGTGTTTCAAGTGTTACGTGCACTTTTTAGTGGCATATTGGATTTTGAATAAACACAAGCAGATACGGAGTTACGCCTCATTCACACCAATAACTTCCCACCCGTATTTGTAAAACACAGACCACATTAAATGCTAATGTCACAGCTGTTTGTCTAGTGTCTCTGGGCAAATGGATCTCACAGTTGTTCCGGCTCTTGAGATTTCAGTGGCCAAGTTTGAGCACAAACAGGAAGCCGCTACAGATTGATTCGCCCTGACCTTAACCAACACCTGTGTCCAACAGTCACAAGATGGAGTGAGAAAAGTCTCAGAGGAAGTCAGCCTCTCTGTGAAGATCTCAATTGGATCACAGTATTGTTATTTGTATATTTATTCAATGTGTAATTATCCTGGTTGATTGATTTAAAATTAAGAACCTGGTCAAGTATTATGACTTGTGGTGTAGTGGTTAGATACAGTATATCGCGATACATGGGTCACAATACCCTATATTACGATACATTGTGATATTATGGATTTTTTCTTTCTTCAAAATATCGATTTTGGGAACTGGAAATCGGTACAGATACTGTTCCAATATGTATCACAATACACTGCCCTGTTGATTTCTTAAAGCACAGCCCTAGTCTTTTCCGATGTGTAGAGAGTGCATAGTATTTCATAGTATGTTACACATGCTGCAAATTGTGTTCCAACAGCTAATACAACACCACATACACATGGTTCTGCTGTCTCACTTGTGTGACAACATTTACTGACGCTGGTTTCACAGTGTGAGACTAACACCATGCTGCCTATGCCCGCTGGCCTGTGAAAGCCTCATTAAAAGGGCAGGTGGTCTTAGGATATGCTCAGGGAAAGTGTTGCCAGAAATCCCCTTCAATCTTCACTGGTAGGTGTGAGACTAAACAGACCGGGAGCCAGGGAATTACCTTTTCATCACTCCCTCCTCTAACAGGATGTCTACAACACCCGCCTCTGGCCACGCACCAAAGGGGCCTAGTCAACCTCACCTCCAATTAGCCTAAACCGCCCTGACGAGGCTATTATTTGTGGTGTGCGCTGGCAGGGAACAAAGCCGGATTTGCTGGTGAAGAAGCCAAGGATGAGCAAGGGAGGAATACCCACGGGGAGGGGCGGAAACTATCCCGCCTGCTATTTCAAATTCATGACATAGTTATTCACTTTATTCACTGAACATCACCAAATCTACTGCACTAAGACATTTTTGTTTTTATTCAAACTAGGAGCTAGTTAAAGAGGTATTGGAGGACAGTTCATGAGGCATGGAAGTGTTTTCTTGATCTT
The DNA here is from genome assembly GCA_026122265.1 of Ammodytes dubius. NCBI lineage: Eukaryota > Metazoa > Chordata > Actinopteri > Uranoscopiformes > Ammodytidae > Ammodytes > Ammodytes dubius. Next base: position 24,122,876 of record CM047520.1, on the reverse strand, counting down.
GGAATGTAGTTGATAACAGAAACTACTCTTTAGTTTTTCTTCACATCATCAGCGTACATTAGCTAAATGTGCAGCATGAGTTCTACTGCGTCTGCGTGGAACATGACTGGGCATCACATAGTCAAACTAAAAAAATGTGTGACATAACTTTATAACATATATTTATGTGTGTTTCTACTCAGTTTCTTTCCTTGGAATATTTAGTTATTATTTTCAGTCAGTCAGTCAGTCAGTCAGTCAGTCCATCAGTCAGTCAGTCAGTCAGTCAGTCAGTCAGTCAGTCAGTCAGTCAGTCAGTCAGTCAGTCAGTCACTCAGTCAGTCAGTCAGTCAGTCAGTCAGTCAGTCAGTCAGTTAGTCAGTCAGTCAGTCAGTCAGTCAGTCAGTCAGTCAGTCAGTCAGTCACTCAGTCAGTCAGTCAGTCAGTCAGTCAGTCAGTCAGTCAGTTAGTCAGTCAGTCAGTCAGTCAGTCAGTCAGTCAGTCAGTCAGTCAGTTAGTTAGTTAGTTAGATAGTTAGGTACATCAATATAACAGGTCATTCCAAACTCAACTCAAGCAAGCAGTGAGTCAGAGTCTCTTTCTTTGAGGAAATGGAAAATTTAAAAGCCATTATTTGATGTATTTAATAAAGTTGGGTGCTGTGTTGACTGTCTGTCTGTATAAAGTATTGAGTTACTGTCTGTCTGTATAAAGTATTGAGTTATTGACTGTCTGTCTGTCTAAAGTATTGAGTTATTGTCTGTCTGTCTGTATAAAGTATTGAGTATTGTCTGTGTGCCTTTAGGCGAGGAACTCTTCGAGCTCGTACTCCAGTTCTCTGAGGGAGCTGCTGCAGAGGAAGATCAACGCGCTGGAGGAGCAGCTTCACAGCTACTACCGCGACCGCAACGACAACGGTCACCACACCGAACACCATGACGATCACCATGACGACCACCATGACGACCACCATGACGCCCACCCTGTCGATCACCACGGCGATCACCACGGCAGCAGCAGTCACCACGGCGACCATCACGGCAGCGGACACCATGACGACCACCGCAGCAACGGTCACCATAACGACCGCCACGGTGACCAACATGGTACCGGTCACCATGGTACTGGTCACCATGGCACCGGTCACCATGACACCGGTCACCATGGTACCGGTCACCATGACACCCACCACAACAGCCACCACGGCAACCACCACGGCGACCATAGCAACCACCATCAAGGAAACACCAACCACAATCGCCATCACTATGACGACCGTCACCATGGAGGCCACAGTGGTCACCATGGTACCGGTCACCATGGTACCGGTCACCACGACACCCACCACAACAGCCATCGCGGCACTCACCATGACGACCATGATGAGCACCACGACGATTACCACGGCGATCACCACGGAGATAACCACGGCGATCACCACGCCGACCACCACGACGATTACCACGGTCACGACTTTCACCACAGCCTCGACGACCACTACGATGATCACCATGACGATCTCCATGGCAATGACCACCATGACGACCACCACGGGATGGATCATCAACCGAGGCGACTGCTGCCCGTCAGCGGCAAAGAGACGACCAGTCTGCCAGGGCACAACAAGCTGGAAACAGTCATAGGCCAAATGCACCATGGGAAAACTGACCAAGGTACCATCACACGCACATACATACACACAAAGCTCCTGGACAGTTCAGCCTTTCATATCATTGGTTTTACATTTTAGGACTGTGCAGTAATGATGTTTCACTCACAGAAAAAGAATGCAGTTTTTACTAAAACAAATTAAAAACTCAAATATGTGTCTGTTAACGCTTAGTGCTGTTTTGAAGACATGAGTAGGTTTGAAAAATAGTTCACAGTTACAATGTTTCTTAACTGTACTGTCTATGGAAGAGGATCTTTAAAATATTTACTGGCTCTTTAATTAAAAACACCTAATGTGACCCGTGCTGCCTATTACACCTGTTGTTCTTTAGCAGGTATCCTACATTGAGATATGTTTAGTGCCATGTAGAGCACCAGTAATCCGGGTTTGGTGATTTCAAAAGTTTGAATCTGGATCAGGGTCATCCAGCTTTGAAAAAACTGGCACCACAATGGTCAGTTGGATAACCTGATCAAGGTAACAAAAAAAAAAGGGATTTCCAAATCCGGATCATTCTTATCCAGATTACCCTGGTTTTCCCTGACCTTTTGCACTATCCAGAATCTATTTACTGTACATATTACTTACCTCATCTTATCTCATTATATCGCTTTGTACTTACTGCACCGTGGGTCCGATAGAAACGTAATTTCGATTTCCTCTGTATGTCTGAACCATATTGCAGAAATTGACAATAACATTGATTTGACTTAAAGGCCTACTTCACCGGTTTGAATATGAAGGTGTATTGAATTCTGAGATCCTATGTAGTATAAATGTGCAAAAAAAAATTAAAATCGGTTCATCCTAGCCTGAGAAAAGGCAGAAAGAGTGTTTTTATTTAACCCTATATTTCTCTTTCTCGTGACATCACAGAAAGAGAAATATAGGGTTAAAAAAAAACGTACTTTGTAAATATAACTGTGATGTCACAGTAAAAGACATCACAGTAATATTTACAAAGTACGTTTTTTTTCATATTCAAACCGGTGAAGTAGGCCTTTAAACGTTTTTGAACAGCTGAGCCCTGGATTTAAATGTGGCACTTTCTGTCTTACCAGGAGGCAACAAGAAGCTGAAAAGTCCCAGTGCTTTCATGCTCGACTTCCCCATGAGGACCAACTACATGTACGGGCGAATGAAGCGCTCTGTGATGAACGAGATCTTTGCGATGACCGTCTGCGTGTGGCTAAAGGCGGGGGCAGGTCCCGGCATCGGTACCCCTTCTCCTACGCCGTGGAGGGACAAGCCAACGAACTGGTGCTCATCGAATGGGGCAGCAACCCAATGGAGCTGCTAATCAACGACAAGGTAAAATGAATGCAATATACTGTACAGCTCTGGAAAAAATTAAGAGAACAGTCTGGATTTTTCTTACATATTCATCTCTACATAACTTATTGAAAATGCTCTTAATGACAAAACATGTATTGGAATTTGGTAGAAATGTTGTCGTTTGTAGTTTGTTAAATAAAACCAAAATTGTTCATTCCAATCAAACATATACATTTAATTCGTTAAACAAGAGACACTGAACATTTGCAGTGATCTATTAATTTTTTCTAGAGCTGTAAGGTCAAGTACAGTGTCAAAGGGCCAGAATATGTGGACACTAAAACCCTTTTGTGAAACTTTCACAATTTAAATTGTTCAGTTTACCGTTTTATTGATGGCTGAGAACATGGCCGTTGTTTTGTCTGCATTAAAACACCAACCTGAGGTGTAAAAGTTGCAAATGAAAAGGTTTAAATTTGGACTGGAGTTAAAATGCAACGGCAACATTGCAAGCGCAACAATATACAACAGTGTCATCTGCGTAAAGACACACAGAGGCATCAATGTTTTGACCCATGTCATTAACATAAATAGTGAAAAGGATGGATCCTCAGACAGAACATTGTGTCACATCTCTGTTTACATTAAGATAGCTGGGGGAAAGACCCCTGAATTGGACACATTGCTTATGATTGGAAAGATAGCTAAAAAACTAGCTAACAGCGTGGTCAGACAGGCCTATAACAGACAACTTCTGGCACAAGATATTCCATTTTAGGATAATTGTTGACATGACACACAATTGACAAATTTAACACACCAAACCTGGACACAAATTATTGACATACATATTGTTCATTCTCGTTTTCGTGCTCTGAAAGGCTGATGCTCCATTAACGGAAGACGGATGTTTGCCTTTTTCCCTTCCTTGCCCCGGTACTGTGAGCAGGATGCTTCACGAACAAATCAACAGCGCAATAATCCGATAATCGTAATTCATTGACCTAATTGTCTGGAAAGAGGCAACGCGAGGAGGGAGAGAACTGTTGTGTTTAACCTCAAAGTGTGTCAAAGTGATCAATGGCACACTTATATGATCTTTAGAATGCAAATTCATGTCAGTTTGTAATACAAGTTCTAGAGTTAAGCTGATAAACATTGTGGAGATTCTCATATTGTACTTATCCACTTTCCCTACATACGTGAGCACCTGCATGTTAAGCTTTCTAAAGCTATCATCCAATAGAGTTTTGTCATGGAAGTTTGTTCCTACAAAGTTAGCATTAAGTTGGACAGTCAGAGATCAGGGTGTTGTCATGATTTAACATAATGACATCTCCTTCAATTGTACAGTCAGATCAGGCATAAATGATCCCATTACCCCTTCACATGCTGAATCAATTAATGATTGCATATGAGACTGGTTACAATTGACAATTCAAATGTGTTTTTAAAAGCGTTTTGCTTTAATGAGAAATATCCACTGATCGGTAAAGTTTCATAGAAGTTGAACTTTGTGAAAGCATAACAACATTTTTTTGTTTTTGCTTTAATAATTAAATTATTTGATTACAACAATTTCCTTCACATTGTTGACATTGAGAGTACATTCATAGTGGTGTAACCGAGCCCTCTAATTGGTTGGTTCCTAATGTTGGGTCAAGACTCCTTCAAATAAGAACATTTCCCGTACTTCACTTAAAGGTGCAGTGTGTAATATGACATCATCAAGATAGTTCTAGAAAGTTCTAGAATGCAACACTCCCTGGGTAACCCCAACCCTTTAGAATAATAACAGAAGCTACAGTGGCCTTCAAGGACAAGAACAATTCTAAATTTTAAACAATGACACTTTCAAGATGGCGGCACTAAGCTTTGGTCCAAAATATGCAGAAATATGGACATATATGAGACCCTTCCTAAGGGGAAAAATAATAATTAAAAACTTTTTTTTCAGCTATTATGCACTAAATTAAATGTACTTATGGCTATTATAATTACTTTCTACAAAATCTGCTAGGAAATAAAACCCGAAATTCTACACACTGCAGGTTTAAATGTTTTGTATGTACAGCACTTTGGTCAACTTTAAATGTGCTATACAATACATTATGACTTGACCTGACTAATGGTGTTTCTGTCTCTCTCCCCCTGTGTGTTTATAGGCGGTGACCTTACCGATCACGATGGCAGACGCGAAGTGGCACCACGTGTGTGTGACATGGTCGACCCGCGACGGTGTCTGGGAGGCCTTCCAGGACGGGGTGAAGAAAGGATCGGGGCAGAACCTGTCCGCCTGGCACCCCATCAAACCAGGAGGAACCTTCATCCTGGGGCAGGAGCAGGTAGGAAGAAGAGTATGTACTAAAACATTAACAGATAGAAATAGTTATTGTACTGGGGCGACTGAGGCTCAGCGGGTCGGCCAATGATCGAAGGGTTGGCGGTTCGATTCCCGCCCTGCCACCTGTGTCATGGTTGTCGTCTCCTTGGGCAAGACACTTCACCCACCTTGCCTCGTGTGAATGTCGATAGTTAGCCTGCTATCGGTGTGTGAATGTGTGTATGAATGGTAACGTGTAAATAGGAACAGGTCTCCCTTGAAAAAGCGTCTCCGGTCTCAATGGGATTTACCTGTATAAATAAAAGGTTAGATTGTGCAAACCCTTACAGTTAGATTTAACTCTATGCCATTCAATCTCTTGAAATCAACATGTGAAATGCAGAAATGTTGTGATATGTTTTGCTTTGTATTTGAATTGGATGATTCAGCACCTCACAATTAAAAAGACCACTCCAAATGTTTCTTAAATTGGCATCTCTATATTCGGGCCAATTAATGGAAATGATCTCAAATCACTAAACCACAAGCCCCCTCCCCCCTCCCCCCCCCAGTGTGTCTGTCCACCCTTTACCCTCTTGACTTGACTCTGGTTATCTTCTGGTCCTTACACAGGACACAATGGGGGGGCGCTTCGACACCACTCAGTCTTTCATGGGACAGTTGTCTGACCTCCAGTTCTGGTCCCGAGTCCTGACGGCGACTGAGATCCACAGCCAGGCCACCTGCGCGGGACACCTCACGGGGGACATCATGTCCTGGTCCGAGGAAGCAGTGGAACTCCATGGAGGGCTCACCGAAATCCCACATGAGCTCTGTCACTGATCGCCAGTTTAAAGACACCAAAGCAGTTGTGTTTTCCAAAGATTCCTCACCTGGGAGTTGATTTTTTTAAAAGTTTGCGGTTTCAAGCCTGCGTTTGCTGTTGTCATGTGAATGATATGGTGCATCCGCCAACGTATCTTTGCGGTTGCACAGTTTGTTTTGGTAGTCTAAACAGCACCTGAAACAATGGACTATGGACCTTCACTCAGCGTCATCTACGGTACATTTCTGAACACATATCTGAACTCATGTCAAATAAAATGAGGAAGAAATCCAATTAAAAATAACCAGAAAGCAAAGATGGTGGAATGGTCTGTTTTATTGCTTGCTCTGGTTTTTAATCATGTTGGACTGCAGAGAACTCTATAAACACACGCTCAGCCATGGGCAACAGACAGCAAACGGAAAAGGAGTTATTTTTTGCTTTATCGATATATTTTTGCCATTCCAGTTCTTCCAGATCTTTCTGCCTTTGCCACCTTTAGTACACACCTCACTTCTTCTTGGCTCTGACGCTCTCAGCATAACAGCTTGGAAGTGTGGTCATGACTCCGGCTGCTTGGAGAGATCCGACACACCTAATGGGATTTCATTCCTTTTCAGAACACGTCCAAAGGTTGCTTGTGGCCATTACCATTAGCAAACCCCGCACAAGCTCGTCTTGTTTGGTATGTGAGCCACAGAAACATTTTGCAGGAGCTGAAATAGTGGCTAAAGGGCACCGGATCGCTTTACAAATAGAGTCACATCGAGACCCGGACCATGAAGACTCATCCATGCTGATATCTGACAATCCAATGCCGGGTGATGGCAGGTCCAGGTCGGACACAGAGTTAGCTCAAACCTATTGATGTTGCACATTCAGATTTCTGGCGGTTTTATACTAGTATTTCATATTGAAAACTCTACAACAGACTTTTTTTTGTAGAAGCAAAACCACAAAAAAATTATCTATGTATTACGTGTTCTTCTTCATAACTGTAGAATTGCATTTTGTCAATGCAGTACTGAGCATAATGTGTGTGTGTGTGTGTGTGTGTGTGTGTGTGTGTGTGTGTGTGTGTGTGTGTGTGTGTGTGTGGATGTTGGAGCTTTACATTTTTTTAAGTCAGTCAGGAAAACTCAAAATTTCAAGAAAATTTCTGTCTTCACTAGATTTTCCTGTTTTGATGCTAAAAATAAAATTATTCGTTTTTTTAAGAAAAACTGCCTTTGAGCCAACTACTTATCTTTCGTTGAGATAACTTATCATGCATATGTTATTTAACTGCATCTTTTCTTTGTATAAAAACTACAAATGTTGAATTCTACATACAAAATGTTCAAAAAATAACAGTTTTGCCAACTTATTCTCTGTCATACTGATACTTGATTTCTACATTAAACAGGGATGAAACTTCCTGAAAAAAATTCTGAACAAAAAATTACAAGTTGGCACAACTTAAAGACCTACTTCACCGGTGGGAATATGAAGGTGTATTGAATTCTGAGATCCTATGTAGTATAAATGTGCAAAAAAATTGAAATTAGTTCATCTTAGCCTGAGAAAAGGCAGAAAGAGTGTTTTATGGTCTTACTGTCTAACCCTACATTTCTCTTACTGTGATGTCACAGTGTTAGTATGTAGAACTCAAAACATGAAGTTCCATCACATATAAATGATGCACTTATCTCAACAGAAGATAAGTAGTTGGCTCAATTGTTGGCAGTTTTCCTTCACACTGAAATGTTTTAGTTGAAGCCTTAAAAATCCAAAATCGAGTGCAGACAGTTAACTTGAAATGTTGAGTTTTTCACTTTTCAAAGAGTGAAATAGTCAAACGGCCCCAACATAATGGCCCCATGTCTCACACCATGTCTCAATGTCAGACATCACACGTTGCGGCCACGCGCCTCCTGATTGCATTAAAACAGTGTTAACCCTTGTCACCACGGTAATACTGACATCTCCACGGCAACCGGGGGCTTACCGGGATTTACCTGTTGACAGCTGGTCTGAGCCTGCCTATTTCCGACCAGCTCAAACCACACATACACACACCTACACACAAACACACACACATATAGACACACACACACACACACACACACACACACACACATACACACACACACACACACACACACACACACACACACACACACACAAACACACACACACACACACACACACTTACCGTATGCTGCTCAAAAGATCAAAAGGTGAAAAGAGATTGTTGACCTCATGTTAAATGCTTGTAGTTGCACCGTCACATTTTTATAACAAATGAGGTTTTTGCACGTGTACATAAATGATATCATATAATCTGTTTTTAAGTATTAAAAACAACACTTTTGGCATTTTCTCACATTGTAAATAATTTAAAAAAGTACATGGCACTTTCTTGGCTAACTCTTGGTTAAAATTAATGTGTTTTAACCCTATCCCCGACCCCAACTGTCTTTATTTTTTTTTAAATCGAGATATTTTTATTTGTATTTTTTTTGTATAGAAAAGTGAAAAGTTGTTATTTTGTTACAGACAGACAGGTAGTATGAAAGACTAAATAAAAACAACCAACTGTCTTTATTGATGATAGAAATAAAAAATAAAATAAAAAATATGTTGTTGCCATGATGATAGATTTTATCAGCACTGGATCCACTTTGTCCATGTTGTCTAACTGTAATGCCAAGCTGAGCAGTAATTTAAACCATGCTCTCGTTTTTTTCTTCTTATCATAGTAGGCCAAACACATGTGATATATCCTTCATATGTTACTTATGTCATCTGTGTTACAAACAATACACTTCAGTTCATTCATACACTTCCTCCCATTGCCGAACTGTGTAGTTTGTATGAGCTGAATGTCGACATAAACCATGTACTTTAAAAGATATCTGACTTGCTTATCCTCGCCTTTGGTGTACATTTATTAGGTTTTTGTTATGTTAATTATTGTATTTTTGTCTGTAAAAAGTATTACATTGTGCTCAGTCAGCAGTCCCCTCCCTCCCTCCCTCATGTGTAAGCCAAAACTATAAACTGAATTGTAAAAACTTGAAAGAGGAAGAAAACTGCGCTATAAATGCTGTAATATATTTGTAAATATGTCAGGATTTTGAATAAAACGATTGAAAATAACTCAAAATGGACTACAAACTATTTTTGTATTGTGATATATATTGTCTGGACATCTTGTATTGTTCTTTTATTGATTTAAAAAAGCCATTCAGTTATACTTTTACATTCAACGTTCATTTATATCAACCATGTTGGCCAACGTATATATCTACTGTGTATTTTCACTGTTAGAAATACAACAACTGAAGTGTCACCGCCCGATTTTATAAAGTGTGAAAACAAACCATCAAGTTCTTCAAATTGTTAACAACACATTTCATTTGTAGGGGAGAACGGGGTTATATGTCACACGGGTTAGTTGTCACAATGTGTCAGGGGGTCTTTGATGATTAATTTCTTCTTTATTACAATAAGTTGGAAACTGAGAGGGATATACATTTCAAGCCAACACCTTAAGTTTCAATTTAATGTAGGAATGACTATTGAAAGATGTTTAGGTGATGAGCTATTCACACTAGAGTAAAAAGTGTGCCTACCAACCCCGTTCTCCCCTGCATGGTGTGTCATGTTGCTATAGCTATTGTGGGCCCCTTCGTTTACGTATCCATTTACAGAGCAAAGGCTGTCTATTAACATCAGATATTTTTTTTTTAGCACTTCAAGCATTCTCCAGAATCGCTGACTGCACCTTTAGTCTGTACTATCAAATAAAGCTTGACAATGCAGAAAACATTATCTTGAAAAAAAGAAAGAAAGTCTAAGTAATTTTCTTAGTCACTTAAACCTGTCTAATCTTGATCAAACGAGTGCAAATCCGCATCTTAGCAGCATTTAAATGCTCCGGGAGTCGGGTTCCAGGAAGGGTCTTATAAGTGATAATGTATTTACAGGAAAAGGCTTTATTTAGCATCATTGTAGTTTATTTTAACAATTTTCTCAAAAGGATTTGCTTTGAAGGTGAGGGGCATCTTGCTCTGTAGTGGTTCAGTGTGTTGCTAATGAACAGACAGCAGACAGTGATCACGGTATTATTTATTTAAATATATTTAATTTTTTTAACACCTGTTGTGTCACTAAAAAAACGCCCCAAAAGTGTTGAAACAAATGCCCAAATAGGTTCCAAAAACTGCCCCAAATAGATTTTTTTTTTAGCTTTTTATGATCTTTCTGCTTTTTTGTACCACACGCAAATGAAAATACTCCATACAGAGACTTATCCTAATAATCATACACATTTTCCAATATTCTGCAGGTTGGTTGAGTCCCTTCTTTTAGCCAAATTATACTATGTTTTTACAGACCTGCCATCGTTATTCCCCGAGCTGATAAAAGACAGCACAGAAGGAAATTGTTTTATTCCCAAACGTATTCTTCCGAGAGCGAAACAAAGCTCTTCATGTGGTGAAAGCTTTTCAGTGAGTGTCGGATTGACGGATACATAATAGTTTTCAGATCCAGATAAGCCCATTTAAAAAACAGAATGACAGACACATGAATACAATCTTAATATTTCCTTCCAAACAAAAGGGATGAAGATAAGATGATCATCTGATAAGACATTTGATTGACGGCTCAGCTGCAGTGCTAATACAAATAGCCTTATACTATATAACCTGGAAATTTTTTTTATTTATTTTTTGTTGTGAAAGAGAAGATATGTGAGATTATTTTAAAGTGTTTTGAATGAAGCTATTTTAAAGTCACCGGTATAAGGAAGGAATCAAATGGGCGACTGTGGCTCAGTTGGTAGAGCGGGTCGGCTGATGATCAAAGGGTTGGAGGTTCGATCCCCGCCCTGCCACCTGTGTCATAGTTGTTGTGTCCTTGGGCAAGACACTTCACCCACCTTGCCTCGTGTGAATGTCGATAGTTAGCTGCTGCTATCGGTGTAAATGTGTGTGTTTGAATGGTAAAGTGGGAAAGGAAAACAGGTCTCCCTTGCAAAAGAGTCTTCGGTCTCAATGGGATTTACCTGTATAAATAAAGGTTAAAAAAAAAATGCAGAATCACAGAGAGCACACTAGAGAGACATAAGCTCTGATAATGTGTGTTGATTCACCCAAAAACGGTCCCCTAAAAAGTACCAAAAAAAACCCGCGTCCAAATAGATGCCAAAGAATGCCCCAAATGGACGTAATTAAAAAATAAAAAAAATGTTATGCCAAAAAAGGTGCTGGTGTAGATGGATGATTGTACCTTATCGTGTTTTATACAAAAACAAACTAAATATATACACCCCAGAAAAAAATAAAGAGACCAGTCTGGATTTTTCTTCAATCTTCATCACTACATTACTTAATGGAAATGCTCTAAATGACAATATTTTTATTTTCAAATTTGGTAGAAATGTTGTCAGTAGTTTATATTATAAAATCAAAATATTCATTATACTCAAACATATGCCTCTAAAGAGTAAAACAAGAGACACTGAACATTTGGGGTGGTCTCTTAATTTTTTTCCAGAGCTGTAGAGTGAGTGAGTGAAGCACAGGTCAGCTGGATTACCTCAAACAGGCTCTGCTGAAAAAACACCAGTGTTGATATACAGCTAAGGCTCTGTTAATTGGTATGTAAAACAAAGGGGACCACCATAGCTAGCAACATGCCCGTTTACAGAGCCTAGGTTGTGTTTTAACAACAAAAAAAAATCAGCGCTCAAACACAATAGAGCAGGTATGGATAGATAGAGGATCATGAGGAGATATTCACTGATTTTGACAGAAAGTGATTTTGACAAACGGTTTGAAAGTGATGCCCCCTTAGAAACTCTCACACTTGCAGCTGATATAATCTGGGTCTGTAAACATGAACCTGGGCTGAAGTGTGCTTTATCCTCAACAGGTCATAATCCCAACCAATCCTCTTGCCCCCCCCACCCCTCACCCCCCACCAACTAATCTCATCAGACCTCACTGCAACCCACAAATTCATTCCTGCTAGCTCAGTTAGTCAGTCGC
>CM047520.1:24073263-24105763 GCA_026122265.1 Ammodytes dubius | reverse complement strand
CCTAGGAACTCAAAGTGCTTTACAGGGTTCCAGGTTCCATTCATTCACACACAGTCATACCGGTGGTGGTAAACTACGGTAGACAGACTTACGGAAGCGTGGCTGCCATTCAGCTCCGACCACCACCTCAAACATACAGCAGTCATACACATTCACACGAGGCAAGGTGGGTTAAATGCCTTTCCCAAGGACACAACAACCATGACACAAGTGCCAGGGCGGGAATCGAACCACCAACCCTTCGATCATTGGCCAACCCGCTCTACCACTTGAGCCACAGTTGCCTGACACTTTTTTTTCAAATCTCTGCAAACATGATTTTGTATTTTATTATTCCTTCTTTGAAAATCTCCACCAACAGAGCTAATCCCATAGGTCACTAGTCAAAGCATTTATAGTATTTAAAACCAGGGTCTACAGGGAGGAAGTTATGTTGGGTATGCTAATCTAACCCAGGGGCGCCTCAGGGATATCCAAGTTAATTTAAGACTTTTTAATACCTTTTTAATGCTACTTGAAAATGAAATGCAAAATTAGGAAGGATAGCATGGACATTCTGACACATTTTAAGGTATCTGTAATAAAGAACATTAATTATTAACTCATATTAATATATTTTATTGATATACTGTTTGTATACTCGGAATTAAAAAAACTAAAAGTGTGTATTTGTCACATTACGACCTCTCCAAGTATTTCAAAGGGCTATCAGAAAATGTTAGACCTTTGTAATACTTTTTTGGTGAAATTCAATACTTTAAAGGCCTTATTACTATTCAATTTATAAAAAATAAAAAAAACATTTAAGACCCCACAGTTACCCAGTAAACAGATGTGTTTTGAGTTGTGATTTTAATTGATCAAGAAATTATCGTGCTAAATTATAATTTACTTTTCCTTCTTCCAAATATTCACCAACAAAACCAATCCCCGCAGCTCACTAGTTTTAAACATTCATAGTATTTAAAAATCAGGTCGGACAGGGGAGGAAGCTACGCCGGGTATGCTAATCTATGCTAATCTACACAGCGTTTTTTTTTGTTGTTGTTTTTTTAAGATAATTTTTTGGCATTTTCAAGCTTTATTTGACAGTACAGAGTTGAAATGAGGAGACAGAGAGAGAGAGAGAGAGAGAGAGAGAGGGGGGGGAGGGGATGACCTGCAGTAAAGGTCCACGGGTCGGATTTGAACCCGCGACCACTGCAACGAAGGCCGGAGCCAATATGGTCCGTGCTCTATCCACTACACCACCGGAGCGCCCCCTAAACAGTGTTTTTGAATTGTGATTTGAAATGATCGAGAGAGTATTGTATCGTCCTACATTGTGTTGTTTTTGTGATACAGTATTATGTTCCTCATGTCACGAAAAGACCTTAAAGTTTTACTGCGTGGTTGTTAACGCGACAGTTGTGATGTGAGGACACAGCTATTTATGTGTTCCCCCCCCCCCCCCCCCCCCCCCCCCGCGGGATGTGTTTAATTTTTTCGCTAACAAGAGAGAGGGCTCGATGTCACGTCTGTTGTCACCGCAATCGCTGTCGGAATTTTTTACAACAGCTGTCTCATTCTAAGGCCTTGAGACATAAAGGGTTTAGGAATCAATTCATCAGCCGTGTGTGTGTATACTGTATCTGCCTGACTGACTACTCCTTCAGCACAGGGCGTCTCCAAATAGATAATTGGTTATTATGGGCTCGAACAAGTGGTGAGTTTGTGTGCTGTTAAAGTATACCACAAAGCAGCTCAGAAGAGATGGACGTTTATGATTACAGTATGCAGAGTGTTTTTTTATCCGTTTGAAAATTGACTGTGAATTAAAGCTGGGGTATATGATTTGGGGAGAAAATAGCCTCGCTCTGATTGGTCAAAGTGAACATGAGCTGTACACTTTGACCAATCAGAGCGAGGCTCCGAGTCTCTGTTTTATTGGCTGTTGGGATGTCCATTCACTTTGGCACAACTTTGTTGGTGTAGAGCGTGTCAGGGAGGGACCATAGGGGAGGGACCAAAGAGAACAAGTGGAGCGGTTGATGTATTTGGATTCAAATCTCTATCCCAACTGCTATTTTCTCCCCAAATCATATACCCCAGCTTTAACTACGGTTCTCTGAATGAAACACAGAACAGACAGCAGTGATAATTAGAAGAAGATTGAGCTTTTCTTCTATCTGGAGTGTATATGTAAAGTATGGATAATACATTTCTCACAGTAAAAATTAAAAAGATAGGACTACTCAAATTTAGGAACTCAAACTAAAAGAGTAAAACAAGAACACTGAACATTATGGAGTGGTCTCTTAATTTTTTCCAGAGCTGTAAGTGTCTCTCATAGTAACTTTGACTTTTCTCTCTCCTTTTGTCATCTCTAGGAATCATCACTCCATCCTCTCCCTGACTCCTACCTCCACAACACCTTTGCGACAGCACTTTTAAACACATTCTCTCTCGTTTTCGTCTTTGCACAATGGTTAATTTATCAGTTTTGCATACGTCATCCAAGCCGCCATTTTATCCTAGGCTTTCTATCAAGGGAAGGCTGATACCTGCCATTTCCTGCTGAAGATTTTCAGACATATTGTTTGTTCAGACTCACCAAGGAGACATTTCGGTGCTTCTATTTTTCTGACAATTATTTTTTGTTGCCGTCTTAGGTCTATCTTTCTACCTCTTCTACATTTCTGTTGGATAATTTTTTTGTCCAAAGGAGGCCGCTAGAGTCAACACAAACTGAAAGTCCCTCTTTGCCACTTTAACATATATATAGTATTTTTTTTGACAATAACAACCTTTTTTCCAATTTTTTTACATTTTACTTTCCTCACCAACACTATAAAAATTAAAATAATAATAATTGAAAGGTTTTATATAAAGCGCTTTTTTAGAGGTCACTCAAAGACAAATCTAGCTTGGCTGCCAAACGGTATCCAATTATTTGAATTTCCTGAAGGAACACTCCAAGGGATCAATAAAGTGTCTATCTATCTATCAATTAGCACCAAGTCTTAGCTGCTTTTTTCCCTGGTTTTGGTCACAATGTGGTCTACCTTTCTGGTGACGGATGAGGAGGGGCGTACGGGCCCGGCGACGGTAGGAGTGGTAGCGCCCGGCGGGGGTCCTGTGCAGGGTCCCGCCTCGCTGCAGGGCATGATGTCCGGACGCAGCACGTTTGGAGGGAAACGCCGCAGGGTCACGTCAACGGGACATTCTATCAGTGAGGCGCAGGAGGGGAAGGTAGGGTTTGACATTACGCTTGAAAAAATACAAGTTTGGCTTTTGTGATGAAATACATATAATGTGATCAGGATGGACCTTCATACTCTAAGGACCCAAGAAATGAAGCCTCTGTTGCTTGATTAAATACTCTGCTTGATTAAAACAGCCTTATGATCTCATTTTCTCCTCACACTTTACTGAGGCGCAGGAGGGGAAAGGTAGGATTTGATATTACGCTTGACAAAATACAAGTTTGTTTTATTCTAAGCTTAGAATTTGTCTTTTTTTAATCTACATGTGCACTGCCATTAGAAGAAGAAGAAGAGGAAGTACTATAGAATTAATAACTAAATACATCTTCACCTAATCACTTGATATTGTGGAAAGACTTGAGGCAGTGGTGGATGATGCCATCTTTAACCTTTTAGGACATGAAAAGTGGCATAACCAATAGAGTGATCTGCAAGTTTTTTCAGTAAGGACTTTCTGAAATGCATCCAAACTTAAATGGTTAGGACTTTCATGACATCATTAAATCCATATTCCCAAACTCTAACCCTTCTCCCTGTTTCGTTGTATAGGTGACTGTACAATGACAATAGAGGCTATCTTATCTTATCTATGGGCAACCGTGGCTCAGTGGTTAAACGGGTCGGCAATGATCCAAGGGTTGGCGGTTCGATCCCCGCTCTGCCACCAGTGTCATGGTTGTGTGTCCTTGGGCAAGACACTTCACCCACCTTGCCTCGTGTGAATGTCGATAGTTAGCCTGCTATCGGTGTGTGAATGACTGCTGTATGTCTGAGGTGGTGGTCGGAGGGGCCGTAGGCGCTGAATGGCAGCCACACTTCCGTCAGTCTGCCCCTACTATGGTAGTTTACCACCACCAGTATGACTGTGTGTGAATGAATGGAACCTGGAACCCTGTAAAGCGTCTTTGAGTGCCTTGAAAAGCGCTATATAAATCCAATCCATTATCTTATCCTCTCCTCTCTGTCCTGCCTCAGATCAAGCTGGCGTTCTTCGTGGCCATAGTGGGCGTGGTCCTGACTGTCCTCGGCGTGGGCACAGAGTTCTGGGTGGAGCTCGCACCGCCCAAGAGTTTCTATAACAACCAGGTGACATGTTGGGCAATACATCTGAAAAACTTTTTTTTATTAATTTTTTTATTTTAGTACAGCACGGACGAGACAAAAACAAGTAGGAAGTCACTGCATATTTTCGCATTGTTATAAATCGGAACTTTTCATGACTAAGGTTGAGACAAAATACTTCTTGTCAAAATCTGTACATTTCTCCGCTCAATCTGCTACCTGTCCGTACTGCGTGTGCACTGCAAAAAATATGGTGTTGATAGTACACATCTAGGCTCTGTGAACTGGTATTTAAACAAATGCCCCTTTAGGCTGTCACTTAACATTGGATGTTTTTACAGCGCACACACACAGTATGGAAAGCTGGTTGAGATCTGAGATATTCACTGATTTTGACACAAAGTGTTTTGACAACAAGCTTTCTCCAGAATCTCTTACTCTACCTTTAATTCATTTGATGCTTTTTTCACCATTGTCTCTGATATTGTATATTGCCCACCTGTACAAGAAAAACAACAACTACACAGTAAAACCATGTTAGAAATGAACCACTGTTTGATATCTAAAACCTGATATATTTAAACACATAAAAATGACTCATAACCTTGTCTTTTCTATAAACCTTAAGAAAATTAAGAGACCGGTTTTCTTAAATCTTTATCTCTACATTACTTATTGAAAAGGCTCTAAATGACAATATTTTTATTGTGAATTTGGTATAAATGTTTTCAGTAGTTTATATTAATCAATTAATCTTGTCTTTTCTATAAACCTTTTGGACCTTTATTTCCCAGACCTGTCTAACGGCGCACTACGGGCTGTGGAAAGGCTGCACCAAGACCCTCTGGGTGGCCGACATCGACCCAGAGAGAGAGAGCTGTGGGCCGGCCGAGCTCCCCGGAGGTGAGACACACATCTACTGACTCACTGGCTGCTGGGTGGAGGTGGATGTGCTGTTAAAAAGGTCCCTTACTCTGTCAACTCTCCCTGAGATTTCTCAATCTTTTAATCCCGATAAAGGGTTTTTACTGGGAGTTTTATTCTGAGCCGAGCTAAGGGTCTAAGGGCAGAGGGTTTCATACTGTATGGAATGTAAAGCCCGCTGAGGCAAATGTCTATGTGTGATATTGGGCTATACAAATAAAACTGATTCAATTTAATTTGATTTGCACTCTGTAAAGGGAATTGGCATTTTACCAAAACAGATGTGGTAGAAATGGAGTGGAGTATAATATTCATAATCTTCAATTAAATTAGTGTAAAATAACTGGAAAATAATGGTTGTTTCTTTTATTTAATTTAGAATGAGCTTTTTGTATATACGTGGGAGTGGGTGCTGAGGCCGCCATGTTGCATCGCCATGTTTCTACAGTAGCCCAGAACAGACAAACTTAACAGCCAAATGTATTTCGGACATGCACCTGTTAGAAGACCAAAAATAAGTACATTAGAATAAATACTTTAAAACATCTTCACCTCATCACTTGATATTGTGGAAAGACTTGATGCAGTGGTGGATGATGCCATCTTTGGTAACTATAGCTTCTTGTCCTTGAAGGCCACCGTAGCTTCTGTAAAGTTTGCAAACGGTAAAAGTACAAATTATTACACACTCGGTAAAAGTACAAATTATTACGCACTATGACTTTAAAATTGTGTGATGGCTACCTGGTCTGTGGGAAGAGAGGAAAATGGGTTGAACAATCCAAGCAGGAAGCCTCTGAGGATTTTTCCCTTTGATCGCAATAACTAAGAGTGATGTGTGTGTGTGTGTGTATGTGTGTGTGTGTGTGTATGTTATGCGTGTGTGTGTGTGTGTGTGTGTGTGTGTGGTGTGTGTGTGTGTGTGTGTGTGTGTGTGTGTGTGTGTGTCTGTGTGTGTGTGTATGTTGTGCATGCGTGTGTTTTTTGTGTGTGTGTAAATGTGCGAGGTAACCGACGGAGGTGTCACATTCCATTTGACGGCCAAAAGTCTAATTGGTGTAACACATCGTCACGGCGACAGAATGCTAATTTGGCGGGAAGGAGCGGATTGTCTCCTTGAGCTTGTCAGTGACTTTCATCGCTCATTATGTTTGATGGACAATTATTCAAAGCGGGGTGTGTGTGTGTGTCATGTGTGTGTGTGTGTGTGTGTGTGTGTGTGTGTGTGTGTGTGTGTGTGTGTGTGTGTGTGTGTCATGTGTGTGTGTGTGTGTGTGTGTGTGTGTGTGTTCATGTGAGTGTGTGTGTGTGTGTGTGTGTGTGTGTGTGTGTGTGTGTGTGTGTGTGTGTGTGTGTGGGGTGTGTGTGTGTGTGTGTGAAAGAGACGAGGTCACTTGCATTTTAATAAGATGTTTATAAAGATTACCTGTCCATTTTAATGCTTATCTGGTTTAAAGGTGTAGTCAGTGATTCTGGAGAACGCTTGTTGTCAAAATCAGTGAATATCTCCTCATGATCCGCTACCTGCATCTACTTTGAATGTGAAAAAAAATCTGGTGTTAATTCACAGCATAGGCTCTGTAAACTGGTATGTACACAAAGGTTATGTAAACCAGGGAGGCCCACCCTAGCTCACAACATGCCCCATTTACAGAGCCTAGGCTTTGTACCAACACTCTTTTTTTCCCCCAGCGAATAAACAGTACGGACAAGTAGTGGATCGTGAAGAGATATTCACTGATTTTGACCAAAAATATTTTGACATCAAGCGTTCTCCAGAATTGCTGACTCCACATTTAAAAAGCACTTTCTCTAAATATATATATTTTTTTAAATACTTTTTTTGTTGTTGGCATTTTCAAGCTTTATTAGATAGTACAGAGTTGAGATGGGGAGAGAGAGAGAGAGAGAGAGGGGGATGACCTGCAGTAAAGGTCCACAGGTCGGATTTGAACCCGCGACCACTGCTACGAAGGCCTGAGCCAATATGGTACGCGCTCTATCCACCACGCCACCGGACGCCCCAATTTTCTCTAAATATTTTAATCTTTTTCCTCCTACAGGATCCAACTGCACCTACTTCAAGTTTTTCACGACGGGCGAAAATATGGTGATGTTTCAGAAGACAACGCGGAAGAGTGAGTCACACACACACTCTCTCTCAACTGCTGTCGACCTTTTCACCCCACTATACACACACACACACACACACACACACACACACACACACACACACACACACACACACACACACACACACACACACACACACACACACACACACACACACACACACACACACAGACACACACACACACACACACACACTCTAACTGAACTCTTTTCAGGCCGAGCATTGTCTGCTTTGTGAGTGTTTGAAATCTATTCCTCCTACGCAGCTCTCAAGTGCCTCAGAGCTGCCGTCTAACCTCTGATTTCACCACTCACACACACACACACACACACACACACACACACACACACACACACACACACACACACACACACACACACACACACACACACACACACACACACACACACACACACACACACACACACAGACAAACACACACACACACACACACACACATTACAATCTGATTATTTGCTGGCACCACATAAAGGAAATATACAAAGATTTTGCGTTTTCACATATTTGATTGTCCAATACAATTTTGACGTGATGTTAATTGAGTGAGAAAACTCTTTTATGGACCATGAAGTTGTCAGAACAAACTATTTTAGGATTGTTAGAACTTAGGCTTTCAATAAAACATACATTTCTAATACAGTAGTTTGTTAAATTACGTATAAAAAAACTATATCTGTAACCAACTATCGTTTTATAAACAACATATTTTAAGGACCCTAACCCTGACATGTAACACACTATTGCTTCATATAAAATCCGTTATCTTAAGACCCTTAACCTGGACGTAAACAACTATGCTTTCTACTAATTTAAAATGCCTTATTCTGTATAACACCTTTAAATCAGTATCTAACCATCATTCATCTTCGTCACTGCTGTTAGATTTGAACGTAGCACACTATAATTTCGTCCCGAGGCTTAAAAAAAAAAAACTACATAGCCTACTACATAGTACTATCCATTCAGTACACTGCCTCTAAAGCTTGCATTATGTAACCAAACGTTTCTGTATCTGTATTCGTAACCAAACTGTATTTGTATAAATATTAAAAAATTAAGTATCAAGTTGTATATTTGTATGGATTGTATCAAATATAGTATAACTATTGTATAGATTTGTAAAAAGGATTATAAAGAACACAGGAAGCTAACATAATAAATATAAGTTATTGAGCTGTGGAAAAGGGGTAGGATCAAATAAGTTTATACTTCTTCCTACTCCTTTTCAGGCATATCAATTCAACATGTTATTGATGTTTATTTTTTGTTTCTTTTTATTTCTTTTGTGAAATCATTTGAATATATTTATTTTATTGTATTTTCATGCTTTAAATTTTTCTTTTTTTGATATGTCTGAAATAAAATGAATCAAATCAAATAAAAAAAAAATCCTTCCCTCCCCGTGTAGATCTGAATGTAGAACACTATCTATCTAATACGTTTCTGTATCTGTATTCGTAACCAAACTGTCCTCCCCTCCCTGTGTAGATCTGAATGTAGCGGCGGCCATGTTGGCTCTGTTCAGTTTGTCTCTGATGGTGATGGGAGCCATCTGCATCACCATGGCGCTCAGCAAAGAAATCATCTTCTTCCTGAAGCCGGCGTCCGTCTGCTTCGTACTGTCAGGTAACACACACACACACACACACACACACACACACACACACACACACACAAAAGAAACACACACACACACACACACACACACACACACACACACACACACACACACACACACACACACACACAGAGACACACACAGAGACAGACAGACAGACAGACAGACAGACAGACAGACAGACACACACACACACACACACACACACCACACACACACACACACACACACACACACAGAGACAGACAGACAGACAGACAGACAGACAGACAGACAGACAGACACACACACACACACAACACACACACACACACACACACACACACACCACACACACACACACACACACACACACACACACAGACAGACAGACAGACAGACAGACAGACAGACACACACCACACACACACACACACACACACACACACACACACACACACACACACACACACACACACACACCACACACACACACACACACACACACACACCGCCTCTGTCTGCTTTATACTGTCAGGTAGGTGGAGGACACACACACACACACAAGCACGCACGCACCACACACACACACACACAACACACACACACACCACACACACACACACACACACACCACACACACACACACACACACACACACACACACACACAAGCCGGCCTCTGTCTGCTTCATACTGTCAGGTAGGTGGTAGCGACAATCTATACACACACACACACAAAGAAACGCACACACACACACACACACACACACACACACACACACACACACACACACACACACACACACACAACACACACACACACACACACACACACACACACACACACAACACACACACACACACACACACACACACACACACACACACGCCGACCTCTGTCTGCTTTATACCTTCAGGTAGGTGGAGGGACAACAACCTTTGCCATATTAACTAAACAGCTTCTTGTCCTTGAAGGCCACCGTAGCTACTGTAAATTCTCCCAAAGTTAGGGATTAACTAGGACATTACTAGATGCCACAAAATACTCCTATATTAGGCTACACACTGCACCTTTAAATGTAAATGTTAGTTTAAGTTTCTTAAGTTTCCATATTTGTCAATTTACACAAAGTATATCGAAATTCATTCTTCGCATATCCCCTCTCAAGTTACCACACTTCGCAGTGGGTCAGAGCGCAGGGTCAGCCATAGTACAGCGCCCCTGGAGCAGTTTGGGGTCATAATTAGTCATAATTAACATTGTCTCTCCCCTATAGGTGTGACTGTGCTCCTGTCCCTGATGGTTTTCCACCAGTCTGTCCTGGCCTTCCTAGCCAGCGACCACACCGTCCCGCTACACCACGAGCTGAGCTGGTCCGTGTCCTGTGTGGGATGCGCGGGGGCCGTTCTCATAGTGGGGGGGGTCCTCTTCCTAATACTGGCCCTGCCCTACAGCCCATGGAGGAGGTGCCTGCCCCAGAAGGAAAGCAGTAACAGCTAACGGGCTAACGGGCTAAGAGGGCTAACAGCTAGTGGTGCAGGTGGTTGCACTTTATATCTGCATGTAGCAACGCATTATGGAATACAACGTCAACATGTGAAACTATATTTTAGTTCATTGTGTAATAATAACCGCATTGTGTCATATCGCCCGTATTTTTTTCATAAACAGTCTGACTGAATGTCTGAATGTTATGCATTTCTCCGCATTTACTTAAAGCTGGGGTGGAGAATTTGGGGAGAAAATAGCAGTTGGGATAGAGATTCGAATCCAAATACCTCAACCGCTCCACTTGTTCTCTTTGGTCCCTCCCCTATGGTCCCTCCCTGACACGCTCTACACACCAACAAAGTCGTGCCAAAGTGAATGGACAGTCCCAACAGCCAATAAGAACAGAGAATTGGAGCCTCGCTCTGATTGGTCAAAGTGTACAGCTCATGTTAACTTTGACCAATCAGAAATCATATACCCCAGCTTTAATACGGTATTATTACAAAATGCATGGTTAGCAGTTATTTTTTAATGAAAAGGTAATCATATGGTGCATTATGTTAATTTAAAAAAATATATATTAGATTTATTTTAGTCTATTTATTACAAGACGTGGAAGATTTTGACGTAATGCGGTTGTTATTATATGTTGAAGTGATTTTTTTTTTTAAATTATTTTGACATTTTATGGCATAATGCGTTGTTACTCTGTCCTTTGTGTTTGTGAGGAGTGCAAAGGGCGGAATGGAGGTTTCCCCAATAACGTCTTAGCAATGAGATCGCTTTCGTTTGTGACCTTTAAGGAATTATCTCAACAAAAGATAATCAGTTAAATCAAATGTCGGCAGTTTCCCATACAAGTGAAGAATTTTACTTTTTTTTAAAAACTTTTACTTTAAATTAAAACTCAAAAAATATAGTGCAGACCCATTTCCAGTTCCCATATTATTTACACGTTCAAGCACTTAGTCCAACTCTCTCTTTCTCTCTCACACACACACACTTAGACACACACACACACACACACACACACACACACACACACACACACACACACACACACACACACACACACACACACACACACACACACACACACACACACTTAGCCTACCTTTCTCTCATTACAATAATCTTAAGTAGTATACATTTAGCTTGACTGTTGAGAGGTAGACTTTGATTAATGAGCCCTACCTTGCTGTCTCCAGCACGTAGACAGCAAAGTGTCACGTTACAGTGTGTATATCTCTTTAAATGTTTTACAGTATAATTCATTCATTTAATTTTCATTTTCCTTTATTTAACCTCGAAAGATCAATTGAGGGGTGACCTCTTTTACAATGACGTCGAGTTTGTACAGATACACAATATACAATGAGAATACATAACAAGTTTACACACACACACACACACACAGACAACAACAATTTAAAACATTCAGATCAATTGAATGAAAGAGACAATAGCCTAATTAAAACAGTTACAAGTGTAGAGGGGCTGATTCAAAATAATAATTTTAAATTGGTTAACAGTTATTAGTGTATTTATTTTAATTGTATGTTGTAGGCTGTTCCAGGAGTCAGTAATGCGATCTCAATGCTCAGACGTGTTTTTGGGGGAAACTCTCCTCTATTGTCTTACTAATATAATCCTGCAGGGCTCGGAGGCAAATTCTCTGTTAAGTTTAATTCAGTACATTAATTAATGTGTCCTTTTTAATTACTGGCTCTTCCACTGCTTTGATATGAGGCTCATTGACGAATAATACTTCACAGAAACACTGTTTGAAATAGTGTAGCGGCTAAAAGAAGTGATTCAAGGGAACGGTTTGGATGTTGCTCAGTTGCTGGAAGCATTTGGCTAAGATGAATGCTAAAATGTATTTTATTATGACTTGGCCTTATTTAAACAGTAAGTTTAATTAGTATACTGGTATTCAATACAATACGCCTTGTCTGTAGTCTGAATGTAGGCTGTAGGCTTGGACTCCCCAAGTTGAAAAACCATTTCAAGGGTTAGAAAATGACTATCTCTCTCTCTCTCTCTCTCTCTCTCTCTCTCCTCTCTCTCTCTCTCTCTCTCTCCTCCTCTCCTCTCTCTCTCTCTCCTCTCTCCTCCTCTCTCTCTCTCTCTCTTTCTCTCTCTCTTCTCATCTCTCTCTCTCTCATCTCTCTCTCTCTCTCTCTCTCTCTCTCTCTGTCTCTCTCTCTACCACACTCTCTCTCGTCTCTCTCTCTCTCTCTCTCTCTCTCATTCGTCTCTCTCTCTCTACTCTCTCTCTCTCTGTCTCTTCTCTCTCTCTCTTCTCGTCTCTCTCTCATCTCTCTCTCTCTACTCTCTCTCTCTCCTCTCTCTCTCTCTTATCTCTCTTCTCTCTCTCTCTCTCTTCTCTCTCTCTCTCTCTCTCTCTCTCTCCTCCTCTCTCTCTCTCTCCTCTCTCTCTCTCTCTCTCTCTCTCTCCTCTCTCTCTCTCTCTTCTAACTTTGAAACTAAATGTACACATCAACACCCCGATCATTTCCCGTTCCTTTGGATCACAGCAACATGTCTGCTCTGTAGCAACAGAAGACCATCATTAAGCCCAAATAAAAATAAAAATATATATAAGAAAAAAATCCACTGAATGAACAGTATTTTGACCTCCAATCTGAGAACTCAGTTTAAGAGACGTGTTAAATTGTCAGTGTTAAGTTTGTTCTCAAAAAGCTTCCTCCTCTGTCTACGATTGTTGTTTCCTTGTTTATCAATCCATAGTTAGAAATACAATATTATTTAAAGCTGGGGTGGAGGATTTGGGGAGAAAATGGCAGTTGGGATAGAGATTCGAATCCAAATACCTCATCCTCTCCACTTGTTCTCTTTGGTCCCTCCCCTATGGTCCCTCCCTGACACGCTCTACACCAACAAAGTCGTGCCAAAGTGAATGGAGAGTCCCAACAGCCAATGAGAACAGAGAATTGGAGCCTCACTCTGATTGGTCAAAGTGTACAGCTCATGTTAACTTTGACCAATCAGAAATCATGTACCCCAGCTTTAAATACATTAGGGTACAAATCCGTTTAGATTTTCAAATCATCTATTATCATTTATTTCGCGCCTATATGTTTATTTTCTGTCTTGGCATAAATGTGATGATGAACAACAAATTCTCTTTATATTGTTACCAGATTTCAAATATATTGTATAGTGGATATGCAGCATACAGCCCTCGAAAAAATTTAGAGACCAGTCTGGATTTTCCTTAAATCTTCATCTCTATATCACTTATTGAAAATGCTCTAAATGACAATATTTTTATTGGGAATTTGGTAGAAATGTTGTTAGTAGTTTATATTATAAAATCAAAATGTTCATTTTACTCAAACATATGCCTATAAAGAGTAAAACAAGAGACACTTAAAATTTGGAGTGGTCTCTTAATTTTTTTCCGGAGCTGTATATGGCAGATTAATATGTAATGTTTCAAGTGTAAAGTAGGTGCTAGTGCCACTTTTCCAGATTATTTGACGAGCAGATTCAACATTGTGAAGATTGATAGTTGCCTTTGTGTCTGTCATCGTTTATGAGTTATGTTGTTAGAACAAAGTGCTTTTCTCTGCCTCCAAGGACTCCGCAACTTTTATTTTTCTTTGTTGAACTGAATTGATTTGAGTATGAATGACTCCATTTTATTATTAAACACGACATGAATATTTAATGTCACCCTCTCTCTCTAGTTCCAATTTCTTTCTTACTCTGCACGCTCGACACGTTCTTAGCTCACACAATGGCCTTCTCCTCAATCTCCGATCCAATTTACATTATGATAAAATACAGCTGTTTTGACTGACTATGTATTTGATATTTCCAACTTTGTTTGGGGTTTTCTGTTTTAGTAAGCAATTCTCGAGAATACTTGTCGCTATGCTATGTGTTCACTTGCATGTTGATAGCTACGAAGGGCACCTTTTTCTACATACCAGTTTACGGAGCCCAAACTATGTATTAACACCAGATTTTTTGTTGTTGTTGCACACAGTACGGACAGGTATATTCACTGATTCACTGACAACAAGTGATTTTGACAACAAGCGTTCTCCAGAATCACTGACTCCACCTTTAAATAGAGAATGCCTTTATGTTTGTAACATTGATCTCAAATAATCTACAGCCATTAAAATAAAATCAGAACCCAGCTACTTTGAGATCATAGTAAATTCCAAATATCTACACATTAACGTAAGTTTTTTTTCTTTAAAATATTTCGTATCGTGTTTTTTGCTAAATTAAAAACATTCACATGAATAGTAATGCATCAAAAAGGTTGATGATAACAAAAAAAGGCCCCATCCCATCTTGACATTAGGGTAACCGATACAGCCATTAAAATAAAATCAGAACACAGCTACTTTTTTTTTTTAATCCCGTAAAGGGTTTTTACTGGGAGTTTTTTCTCAGCCGAGCTAAGGGTGTAAGGCAGGGTGTCATATTGTATCACATTGTATCATATTGTATGAAATGTAAAGCCCACTGAGACAAATGTATTTGTGATTTTGGGCTATACAAATAAAACTGATTTGACAGGAAATTCCAACTATCTTTACGTACATTTTTATTTAATATTATAATGTTTTTACATAGGGTAACCAATACAGTATTATATTATTTTCCATGTTCTAAACTGCAAGGGGGAAAAAGATCTTTGACATAGAATAAAAGGTCTTGGCTAAATTAGAACCTGGGATGTTGCAGTTGCATGTTACTTGCTGTTATATGATACAGTGCAAACTTACACTGCCAAACCACCAGCCCTTGTGACCCTTGTACTGTTTCCTGGACACTGAAGCCATAATTCTGATATTTCCGACAACACCTGAAGGCAACATGGAAAAGTACATTACAAGCAATATCATCACGTTACATGCAGAGGTTTAATTGTATCTCAAATCAACCAACCATTCATCTTTGAAAACTTTTGGACCAATTGAAGAAAGAATTGACACTGAAGAAGGTAATGATGGACAGACAGACAGACAGACAGACAGACAGATAGACAGATAGACAGATAGACAGATAGATAGATAGATAGATAGATAGATAGATAGATAGATAGATAGATAGATAGATAGATAGATAGATAGATAGATAGATAGAGGTGTGTGTTATTGGATGGCCCAGACTTGTGATTTCTTGCCCTCCTCGACCCCTTCTCCCTCCACTACCGTTAGCACCAGTTCGGTAGCTAACATTAGCAGCAGTTCGGTAGCTAACGTTACTAATGTTGCAGCTACTTGTTATCCGGCTAACGGTCTCCTCTCAGTCGCCACAGTGACCCTCAATCTGAAGCGTCTCACATTTGGCTCCAGCCCTCTGCCTCTATATATAGACCGTGTCCAATAGGAGTAACACAAGCTGTGCACACAAACACACGCTCAAATTCACTTGTTGCAATAGACGTATGCACTAAAAGCTACAGTGCGTACATTTTTAGAATATATAATTAATTTCTGTTACATTCAAGCCGTTGGGAATAAGTCTGACACAAAGTTGATTAAGCCTATTATCAGCTCCACAAAACTCTCTCTGTATTTCTCAGTGTGGCAACGTTTACAAATTGGTGTCGACCCCCCTGACACTGGTGCAGGAGCTCAGAAAAATCCCAAGAAGAGCCCAAGAAATGTTTCAGTTGTTGATTCTACTGCTAAGAAAAAAACCTGGACGTACAGAAGAAGGCATAAAATCCATGCGCTGAAGGCTTTACCTCATGTAGATGCACCGACAGTGTTGTTGTAAATACTCAGAATTCCTCAAGGGGGCGACAGAAGTTACGCACTATCGCTTTTAGTAACATGGAGGACCTCTCAAGGGATTTGAATGCTTGACAATGTTCACACACACAATGATATGATACACACGGTGTGGGCCACAGCCTGAACTTGCCCCTGACAGCAAACATTCCCAAACGTTATCCAATCCGACATCTGATGATTCAAATCAACCTCTTCAGATTGATATGAGAAGTCATGAGGGGCAGTAGGCGCCGGTCTTAAGCTCCTAAAGCCTCTGTGAACCTGCTCTACAATAGTAAACATCTATATATGATATCAAAGTCTGGTGTCTCAGTAAGTTTTTTTTCCGCTTTTAAATGTTTTATCATATTTATATTCGCTTTTCTAATGTTTATTCCTAGTCTTGATGTATTTCATGCCCCTGTAAAGCACTTTGAATGGCCATGTGTCTGAATTGTGCTATAGAAATGAATTGCTTTGCCTTGCCTTTACAAAAATCTGATTGAAAATAAACGTTAAAAAATATTATAAACTTATTTAAATTATTTTTTATTTTTTTACTGTTTAGACCGTTTTGACAGGACTGTGTGGGCGTGGCTGTGTCAAACCATCTCCATGGAAACAGTCATTGTTTTCGTTTGATATTAGGGCTGAGAACTGCCGTGATTGGTTAAAAAAATAATTGTTGCGTCATAAGAACCAGAGCATAGCCCGCCTCCTCTTAACCGAATTTCTGTAAAGTTTATAAAAAATTTAAAAATAAACGAGCAAAGGCATAAATAATTGTTTACTTTTTTTTAAACTGATGGTCTCATTTGCTGTTACAGGTCATTTATAATCATCGGAGGAAAAATTTATACTGTTTCACGAACATTTAAAAATGTCCTTGCAGTGTCTTTAAAACTTGCTAACTTGATGATGATAAAACAAAATCTCCTCTTGTGCATGTGATAGGCAAGGCAAGGCAAGGCAAGGCAAGTTTATTTATATAGCACAATTCAAACACAAGGCCATTCAAAGTGCTTTACAGGGGCAAGATTAAAATACATAAAACACATTAGAAGACATTTAAAAGCGAATGAAAAGAAGTAAAACATTTAAATTAAATTAAAAGTACAGGTTAAAAAAAGCTAACACCGTGGCCAGTGTGTGTGCCTAGAAGTCTGTCAGTGTAGTGAGTGATGTGCTGTTGGGTGGCAGGACGGTATGTGGTGTAACTGACACTCATCTGGGGGGAGACGAGGTTAAGGCTCCCGTCACACCACTGCTTTCAAATCATATTTAAATGCCAAAAAAATATTTAGGATGTCCCAATACATGCACGTCAATTGTATTATGCTAAAAAATACATAAATGCCCCACTAACTCCAATAGCATTTTGGAGTATTCATCTTTATTCTTGACATTTCACGACATAATGAAAAAAATCTTCCTTATCTGATTTTTTTTTCTCCTGTCTGTGGCCCTAAAACTCTTCTGTACTGTAAACATGGTCTTTCCCTAACTTGCAAACAATTGTTTTAGTTGGCTGACTGCATTGCTACACTTTCATAATCACATACTTGGTTTTGCCATAATTACAATATTTTCAAAACAGCACCATAGTTGTCATGTTAAAGGTGGAGTCAGTGATTCTGGCGAACGCTTGTTGTCAAAATCACGTTTTGTCGAAATCAGTGAATGTCTCCTCATGATCCGCTACCTGTCTGTACCGTGTGTGTGTGCTGAAAAAAATCCAGTGTTAATAGGCAAGGCAAGGCAAGTTTATTTATATAGCACAATTCAGACACAAGGCCACTCAAAGTGCTTTACAGGGGCAAGATTAGAATACATAAAACACATTATAAAACATTTAAAAGCGAATAAAAGAAGCAAATAAAATAAAAATTGCAGGTTAAAATGGAAACAAAAAAGTCTTCAGACTCGATTTAAAAGAACTGTAATACACAGCTTAAGCTCTGTAAATTGGCATGTAAACAAAGGGAATGTTAACAAAGGGGGCCCAACGTAGCAACATGCCCTTTTACAGAGCATATATAGGCTGTGCATTGACACTGGAGATAATCACTGATTTTGACTACAACATTTTTGGGGTGGCAGTGGCGAAGTGGGCAGGGAGGTCGCCTCTGGAGTGCAGGATCAGAGGTTCGATCCCCCGCCTACCCGCCACATGTCGAAGTGTCCCTGGGCAAGACACTGAACCCCAAATTGCTCCCGATAGTTAGCTTGCACCCTGCGTGGTAGCTGCTGCTATCGGTGTATGAATGTGTGTGTGATTGGGTGAATATGTACAAAACAATGTAAAGCGCTTTGAGTCTGTGAAAAACCAGGGAAAAGCGCTATATAAGTGGAGTCCATTTACAACAAGCGTTGTCTAGAATCACTGACTCCACCTTTTAATTAAAAAATATTTTTGTTATTCACTGACTTGCATTTAGAACACATGATGCTTGATGGTCTTGATATTATCTCGAGGATAGATAATATCTTTGGCTTTCTGTCACCTGACTAACGCTAAGTGCCTTCCACCCCACACACACACACACACACACACACACACACACACACACACACACACACACACACACACACACACACACACACACACACACACACACACACACACACACACACACACACACACACACACACACACACACACACACACACACACACACACACACACTCACACTCACACACACACACACACACACACACACACACACACACACACACACACACACACACACACACACACACACACACACACACACACACACACACACACACACACACACACACACACACACACACACACACGATCCCCCCCTCCCCTCAATTCATTCACTTTCAACATAACTTAATCCACTGGAAAGAACATACACTCCTTTAATAGTACGTTTGACGAAAACTGAAACTGAAGTCGTGGGATACAAACAGATTCACTTACTCCATTACCAAGAACATTAAGTGATTGTGAGAAGTCAGTTTGACATTTCTTAACAGTTAGACCAATGGACACACGCACACACACAGACACACACACACACACACACAGACACACACACACACACACACACAAACACACACACACACACACACACACACACACACACACATGTCCTCAGTATCACATTTAAGACATTTAAGACATTCAATTAAGTTTTCCAGAATGTGACACAAGTCTAGACGAGCATCATAAATATAAAGCAAAGCGAGCAAGGAGCTAAAAACAGACTTCACTGACATATTAAAATACAGCTCAATCCACTGGGCAGTATAAGTGGATATCACATTTCTTCATCATGAAAGATAATTCTGCTGTGTGCTCAGTGCTCACACTCTGACTAGGCACGGCAAGGCACTAGCCAACAGTAAGGACAACATATCACAAATAATAGTTGAGAAATTAGTTTATTTTCAAATAATTTGCATGGTTCTACTAATGTAATTAAAGCTGGGGTATGTGATTTCTGATTGGTCAAAGTTAACATGAGCTGTACACTTTGACCAATCAGAGCGAGGCTCGATTCTCTGTTCTTATTGGCTGTTGGGACTGTCCATTCACTTTGGCACCGACTTTGTTGGTGTAGAGCGTGTCAGGGAGGGACCATAGGGGAGGGACCAAAGAGAACAAGTGGAGCGGTGAGGTATTTGGATTTGAATCTTATCCCAACTGCCATTTTCTCCCCAAATCCTCCACCCCAGCTTTAATGTAATTATTTGAGTTAATAAACTTGGTTTTTGAGCCTTATCTGACTTATTTATTCATTCCCGACAATTTTCAAAATCTTAAAGTGGAGTCAGTGATTCTGGAGAACGCTTGTTGTCAAAATCAGTGAATATCTCCTCGTGATCCGCTACCTGTCTGTACTGTGTGTGCACTGGAAAAAAAAAACTGGGGTTAATACACAGCCTACACTCTGTAAACGGGCATGTTGCGAGCTATGTTGGTCCACTTTGTTTACATAGCCATTGTTTACATACCGGTTTACAGAGCCTAGGCTTTGTATTAACACTGGATTTTCTTTCCAGCACACACACAGGAGGGAAAGGTAGAGAATTGTGAGGAGATATTCACTGATTTTGACGAAAAGTGATTCAGACAACAATTGTTACACCCTCTGATTTTTTATTTGACCAATGAAAATAATTATGTTACTAAAACTCTGATTAAACTCATCACATCTCCAGTACTGTCTAAAGAGTCACTCACTCACATCATCACACACTCACACACCACCACACACACACACACACACACACACACCACACACACACACACACACACACACACCACACACACACACACACACACACACAACACATACCTCACACACACACATGACCTGACACCACCCACACCACTAGCAAACACGTCTAAATATAGCTACCGTTTACACCAAGGACAAGACGAAGAGAGAGAGAGGAGAAGAGAGTATAAGCTGACGAAAGAGGAGGAGGTAGGAGAGAGAGAGAGAGGGAGAGAGAGAGAGGAGGAGGAGAGACAGAGAGAGAGAGACAGAGGGAGAGACAGAGAGAGGAGAGAGAGACAGAGAGAGAGAGAAAGGAGAGAGAGAGAGAGAGAGAGAGAGAGGGGAGAGAGAGAGAGAGAAGAGAGAGAGGGAGGTAGGAGAGAGAGAGAGAGAGGGGCTTGTTGGTTGTAAAAAGGCTAATTTGAAATTTGAAACTTTGAACTTTAACCCATAAGAACCCTGACCCATTTCTACTTATAGAAAAATATGAGGGATATAATACAGACTAAGTACACCACATAGAACACAGTTTCATATTTTGTCAACTTGTACTTTTTTTTTTTTTTTTAATCCTAAATATTATAAGACTTTTTTTCTATAACCCTTCTATTAGAATGTGTTGACATTTTTTTTGTGTACACTTGTTCAAATGTACTTGAATTTAACAAAAGAACATATATAATATTAATTCAAAATAATTGAAACACTAGAATAATTGATTGGCTTGTTACCATTTTTGTTATTGTGACAAATATGTAACATCAGGATGTCCATGACTATTTTGATATTTTCCCAACTTGTTCTATATAAAGTTGTTAATGAAATATGGTCAGACTGGGTTAAAAGGTAATACAGGACACCTTATTAAAGCATTAGAGTTGTTAAATGGGTTTTAACTCACCTTTAGTAACAAAAAACAAGCTTTTGAA
The DNA here is from genome assembly GCA_026122265.1 of Ammodytes dubius. Classification (NCBI taxonomy): domain Eukaryota; kingdom Metazoa; phylum Chordata; class Actinopteri; order Uranoscopiformes; family Ammodytidae; genus Ammodytes; species Ammodytes dubius. Next base: position 24,084,333 of record CM047520.1, on the reverse strand, counting down.
ATTTGCTATTTCTCCAATTGTGTGCAGCTGTCACACTGCAATCTTTGGGAAGTCACTTCCTGACACAGTCACATGGCTGTCACATGACAACCACACCAGGATGTTGAGTATCCCTGCGTTCAGGTTCAATCCCCATACTTCCATACTATTTAGTATGCCAAAAAAAATTTAGGATGTCCCAATACATGCACGTCAATTGTATTATGCTAAAAAATACATAAATGCCCCACTAACTCCAATAGTATTTTGGAGTATTCGTCTTTATTCTTGACATTTCACGACATAATGAAAAAAATACTTTCTTATCTGATTTTTTTTCTCTCTCCTGTCTGTGGTCCTTAAAACTCTTCTGTACTTTAGTATGTAGTGTAGAAAAAGAAAGAGTATGTGATTTGGAACCAGGGTATATGTCACTCAGGGACTTAATGAGTAAAATCTAGTATAAACCTGTATAAGAAAGATTTTAGGACATTCACAGTGTGTGTGGGTGTCACCATGGGTCCTTATGGAAATGATTTTGATTATTCTGAAGAAGAGGGAGAGAGAGATAGAAAGAGAGAAGAGAGACAGAAAGAGAGAGAGGAGAGAGAGAGGAGAGAGAGAGAGAGAGAGAGAGAGGAGAGAGAGAGAGAGGAGAGAGAAGAGAGAAGAAGAAGAGAGAGGAGAGAGAGAGGAAGAGGGAGACAAGAGAGAGGAGAGAGAGAGAGGGAGAGAGGAGGGAGGGAGGGAGAGAGAGACAGAAAGAGAGAGCGAGAGAGATAGAGAGGGAGAGAGAAAGAGATAAAGAGAGAGAGAGAGGGAGAGAGAAGAGAGAGAGACAGAAAGAGAGAGAGGGAGGGAGAGAAGAGTGAGAGGACGAGAGAAGAGAGAGAAAGGGCCAACTAATTAAAACTTTGACACCAAATCGGATCTGCGCTGCTTCAATCAAAACTCCAGTGTGCTCTGCCAGCAGATCTCATTGTCAGCAGGATTAAAAATCTGTCACACACACACACACACACACACACACACCACAGCCACCACAGCCACACGCACACGCACACGCACACACACACGCACGCACGCACAGCACACACGCACGCAACGCACGCACGCACACACACACACACACACACACCACACACACACCACACACACACACCCACGCACACACACACACACACACACACACACACACACACACATTTCCCTCTGTGCTGACAGTCCCCTCCTGTGTGTATCTCCAGAGAGACATCTCAGAATTATTAACAGACCAAACTGTTTTAATTACTGCATGTCACTGTAGGTACTATCATCTATCTATCTTATCTATCTATCTATCTATCTATCATCCATCCATCCATCATCATCCATCCATCCATCCATCCATCCATCCATCATCCATCATCATCTATCTATCTATCCATCCATCATCCATGATTTTATACAACCAGAGTCGACTTGTGAGGTGGCTAAGCAGTGGTCCTTATGCAAAACCTAATATTAATGCTTATAAACTCTGATGTGTGTGTGTGTGTGTGTGTGTGTTGTGTGTGTGTGTGTGTGTGTGTGTGTGTGTGTGTGTTGTGCGCTGCCATTTAATGGAATGAATTGTTGAACTATACGTGCATCGTTGTTGTAATGATGATATGGTATTTTGGAGACGAGTGGTTGAGACAAATTATCGTGTGAATGTCGATAGTTATCCTGCTATCGGTGTATGAATGTGTGTGTGAATGGTAACGTGGAAAGGAAAACAGGTCTCCTTGAAAAGAGTCTTTGGTCTCATGGATTTACCTGTATAAATAAAGGTAAAAAAAAAATCAAATCAAAACGTTTTTTCACTCAATAATTACAACACAACCCAATTTTCATATAGAACTTTATTGAATATATCTATATATTTATATATGAATGTGTACTGTATATACTGTATGTTGTTTTGTCTTTTCCAGTGAGGATGTATGTACAGTATATTGTATTGCTTCTCCTTATTCCTCATAGCTCTTGTACATGTATCTGTCTGTATGTTTAGAGGAAATATACCAGTTTTCATTTGAAATGTATCAGGTTTCAACTGGTGTCAGTAGCCTAAACGTTGACAACTCACACATGTATTTTCAAAATGGCTTTTACATCAGGATATTAGAGTTGAAAACAAAAAAAAAACTAAAAAAAATTCGACCATGTTTTCACAAACTCTATACAAAAAGTACAATGCAAAATATTGTCGTATATTTAGCGATTAAAGCTGGGGTGGAGGATTTGGGGAGAAAATGTTGGGATAGAGATTTGAATCCAAATACCTCAACCGCTCCACTTGTTCTCTTTGGTCCCTCCCCTATGGTCCCTCCCTGACACGCTCTACACCAACAAAGTCGTGCCAAAGTGAATGGACAGTCCCAACAGCCAATAAGAACAGAGAATCGGAGCCTCGCTCTGATTGGTCAAAGTGTACAGCTCATGTTAACTTTGACCAATCAGAAATCATATACCCCAGCTTTAAGTCACAATTCACATATTTCTCAGACGCATGATGCATTTTGTTGTACATATTATTTGTCATGTAGAAAAAACATTTACAACAACACACACACATGCGCGCACACACACACGCACGCGCAACACACGCACCACGCACGCACGCACACACACACACACACACACACACACACACACACACACACACACAACACACACACACACACACACACACACACACACTTAATTCAGTCATGCAGCACTTAGGCCACTGACAATGTCACAGTTACAGATGTAGGAACTCTGAAACGATATAACATTAAGAATATCTATACGTACCACCACGCAATAATAAATAGATCATTAATATAAATTCTACTGCCAACAGTTTATACACTAGTCAGAAGAACATTAAAAAACACAGATTATTAGGCTACGTTGGTAATGTTTATCAAAACACACACACACAAATTATGAGGAAATGGCAACAGTGGAGAGAATACTGCAAAAACAGAGAAAAATTAAGAAAAATTAAGAAATTAAAAAGCAATTATTAATATAAATAAATAAAATATAAGAAGAAAAAAAAGTAGGGAACAATTTGATTAAATACTAAATCGTAATAAGGTGAATTTTTACATTAAAATACAATAGAAAATGTTCCCAAAAATCAGCTTAAACGTTACAACTTCGACTAGACTGAAAGGCCTTTTGTGACAATGTAGGAACTACAATGACACACTTGCTTTCTTAGGCAATTGTCATGTGCCCTTGAGCAAGGCACGTAGGCCGAAACATACTGTTGTTTTGGGCGGTTGCCAGTTTGAGTGTGTGAGTGAGGCAGGGTGTTACTAAAAAAGAGCATGCACACAATCAACTCTCCCTGTACAAAGAAATGCATAGAATTATGAAAATGAACATTTAAAAAATGAATATACCCTTTCAAATTAATGGGCACATGCTTTTTCCACGTGACACCACTGACTTTAAGTTTTTACATAAGCAAGAGAGAGACAAAAAAATAATAATCAAAAGATTCCTCGAAAAGAAATGTTAAAAAACGTACAAAAAAGAAAAATATTTCCAAAATGTATAAATACCCTGCGATAACCATTACGATCATAGAAACACCGGCGGCATGATAGAAATACTCAAAGAGTTACAATCTGGTGTAAAGACTTGAGGTGATCACTCACTCCGAAATGGAAAAGACAACCCAAAGATTACCATTTTACAGACATTATGTGCTTTTTCTTAAATACTCAATAATACATTTATTATTCTAAGTTTTCTGAAATAGTAAATATAGTTATAGCTAAAAGAGAGAAGGAAGGGGGGGACTGAAGCAGTGTATCGTTAGCCTCTTAGCATAATTGCCTAAATCATATTACTCTACTTTTAGTTGTATGTTTTCAACTTTTTTTGTAACCCAAACTCCACCCCCTGAGTTTTTGAGCCCACCCTGTTGCCTATAGTTACAGCCCTTAGCAGGAACACTTAGCGGACACTGTGCCTTGTGTAGCTATATGGAACCAGCATCATAAACAGTCATACAAACCCTGTAATATATTCTGGCTTTTAAGCATCAAAAGGAAAATAAATAAATAAACAAATAAATAAATAAATAAATAAATAAATAAATAAATAAATAAATAAATAAATAAATAAATAAATAAATAAATAAATAAATAAATAAATAAATAAATAAATAAATGTAAAAAGTCCTTCTTAACAAGTACTGCCATCGACTTTTTTAAGGAGATTAAACAGTGCTTCTATTGTTGTTTGACAATACACGGGCAAGGTGTTGAAAGTGCTGTTGATCAATATAATATATATATTTCTAAATAACTATTCTCAGGAGTGCGGACATTTCTTTTGTTTGAAACCATTTTCCCCCAAGAAAGCTCAACAAAAGGCCTTTTTTACCTGCTTGCAAAAATGGAGAATGGTTCAATTTACAAGCAACTGGTTTCACAAGAAATTATGTTTTAAAGAACAGTCCAATATTGACTTTCTTGTACCGGCTCTAAGGTTGGATAAAGACTATATATTGATCAATAGAAGGCTTTAATCAACAATGTCTGTGAATGCAAAACCCCTATTGTTGAGTATACAACTGCAATTATATTGAAACTAGAAGGGCAGTCCACTTACATTGGCCCGAAATTCACCAACAATTTCACACATTTGAAGACAGATTGTGGGGGTTTTGCATTAGTTCCTGAAGTTACTTGTTAAGATGGACATTAGTTGTAGTGTTACAAACTAGCAGTGGTGTATTGGAGACGTAAGGGGTGAATATTAGAGTATATGGATGTGTGGACTATGGCTATATGTCACTAGAAGTACTTTTGGCACACAATGAAAAATAAATAGGCTCACAGCTGGTCTTGTTGTGTCTAGGAACAGTCCTAATGTGTGTGTGTGTGTGTGTGTGTGTGTGTGTGTATGTGTATGTGTGTGTGTGTGTGTGTGTGTGTGTGTGTGTGTGTGTGTGTGTGTGTGTGTGTGTGTGTGTGTGTGTGTGTGTGTGTGTGTGTGTGTGTGTGTGTGTGTGTGTTTATGTGTCAGAAAGTAAGATATGGCTGCGGTCATTCTCTAAGACCAAAGGTTTGATAGCTTCTGTTAACCTTGAATTGGCCACTCAACTTTTCTCTAAGCAGCTTGTTTCTTGTGTGAATGTAAGTGTCTGTGGCTAAGGCTAGAAACATACAATATATCTACGATTCGGCCACGTTTTGGTTAATATTTATAATTAAAGTAAGTTGTAGAATACCAGAAAGCATTGATTTTGTGGTTTGCATGTTCAATTTTAAACTGGACGTCTAGATGTGTTTTATTTGGTTGGGTTTGAACCAACAGGTCCGGAAAAAATGAAGAGACCAGTCTGTATTTTTCTTAAATGTTCATCTCTACATTACTTATTGAAAATGCTCCTAATGACCAAAAATGTATTTGAATTTGGTAGAAATAGTGGCAGTAGTTTATATCAAAAAACCAAAATGTTCATTCTACTCAAACATATGCCTATAAATAGTAAAACGAGAGACACTGAACGTTTGGGCTGGTCTCTTAATTTTTTCCAGAGCTGGAGATGTCTTTACCAACAAATTACAAAATCAAAACTTGGTAGATTCTTCTTCTTGAAGTGACATTGGAGTTTTTAAGCAGCTGACGAAAATGTAGAAGGAAATAATAAATAACTACTGAGCTCCCCTGCCTCCTCTTAAAAGGCACTTAAAAAACCCACTGGGACACTGGTTTTACTGGGACGCTCCCACTTGTGCGTGTGTATTTTTTCAACAACGGAACAATATTAGAATTTAAAGTAAAGAAAAAATCCCATGTGATGAAGCCTCCAGTGCACCATTGCTGTATAGTAAACCTACAAACAATATTTCAAAACTAAATGCATGACCATTTTCAAGGCAGTTGTGATGAATTAGCACAGAATAGCAGATGTTGTATGACTGTTTATGGTATTGGTTTAGTTGATTATGGCAGCTAGATACACCACGGTCAAGGCAAGGACAGAAACATTACCGTTAAAGTGTCACCCATTCATTTTTGTGCCTTCTTTTCTTTAAAAAAAAAAAAACAGATATCTAAAAAACTGTTCTTAGGTCGCTTTCACACCTAAGCTCTTTGGTCCGCCTGAAGCAAACCCTGGTTCGTCTCGTCTCCATTTCATTTTGATTGATTTTTTTGGGTCAGAACCAGAATCGAGTGCAGACCAAACAAAACTAATTCTGGTCGGTCTGGAAACTGAAGTGGGGTTTCTGTTTGATTGTGCTGTTTATTTGAGATGTGAAAGGAAAATCGGACCAAATATTGAGAAGTGAAGCAAAATCAGTGCATCGTCGGCATAAAGAGACACTGTTCCTGCGTTCCAAATCGCATACTTCCCTACTATTTAGTATGCCAGAAAAAAATTAAGGATGTCCCAATACATGCAAGTCAATTGTAGTATGCTGAAAATACATAAATGCCCCACTAACTCCAATAGCATTTTGGAGTTTTCGTCTTTATTCTTGACGTTTCTTGACATAATGAAAAAAAAAATCTTCCTTATCGGATTTTTTTCTTCTCTCTGTGGCCCTAAAACTCCTCTGTACTTTAGTATGTAGTGTAGTAAAAAGAAAGAGTATGTGATTTGGAACGCAGGGTGGGAATCAACTTGTAGTCGGACTAGTGTTCTGACTTCCGTAAAAAAAAAATAACACACTGCGGGTCCCATAACCAGGAAGTACCCGCTTCTGATTGCACCATGCCCTTCTGAGCAGCTTTCCATAGAAATGAATAGGAATCCATTTTGTTTAATTTGGCGTCCTTCTTATAAGACGTCTATGATCAAAAGTGCAATGTAAAAGCAAACCAAACTACATGAAAAATTCAACAATGTCACCCCCTGATTAACACCAAGTCTACATAACTATACATAGTCAATTTTGTCTAAAAGTAATACTAACATGTATTTGGTGTTAAATTAACTTTTTCTACATTGTTCGAATTGTAGTAAAAAAACAAACAAGAAAGGAAAATGGCGGAGTGACGATTTTGATTGCTTTATGAAATGAGAAATTATGACTCAAAAACAGAGCTAATGCACTTTGACACATATTCATATTTAACAATAAACGATAAATCGACTTTGTAGGTGTGAAAACGACCTCAACAAATTCCAACTCCACATCTTTTTCCATTCAAAAACTCTCTCCCCTTTTTTTCCTCTGAGAATTTTGTTTTAAACTGGCGTCGTTTTCCTGTTGAGTGTATCTGAGTTGCTATCCCGGTCTCGTTTGGCGGTGAGTCGGTCGAGCGTTCCGACGTTACCCCTCTCTCTATCTCTCTCTCTGTCTCTATCTCTATCTCTCTCCATGGTTGCTGTAGACATCGGAGTGGCTGTGTGGGCGTAGCAGCTGTTGTCGAAGTATTCAGAGGGCCGAATTCTGAGCTACGGCGGCCGCTGCTGCTGCCAAATTGGATTTCGAGTGGGACGGTAGCGTACCTCCGCTGATAACGGGCCCTCCTGCACTGCTGCCACTGCCCCCGTCCTTAGGGAAGTAGTTGTGTAGTTGGTACAGCGTTGCACGGTCAACGGTGCCGTAGAGAGGGGGGGCGCCTCCTCCTAAACTGCCCAATTTGGAGTCCCGTGTCAGGGTGTACATGGAGATATCGCCGCCCCCCGCACTTCCAATGCTGCTGCTCGTGTGGTGTGGGTTGGCAGGGTGCCACGGAGAAAGGGGACGCAGAGGGGGCGCAGAGCGAAGGTCTTGTTGACACCGTTGGCGATTCTCCTGTCAAAGTCAAAGTCAAGTCAAAATTATTTCTATAGCAAATTTTAAACAGCATCATTGACCAAAGTGCTGTTACAAGATACAATACAAAATAACATATAAGATACATGAGAATAAATAAGGGGAGGGAGTGTCAAGGTGGTTATAAGGCCAATGCAAAAAGCGAGTCTTCGGCAACGTTTTAAATGTTCAACTTTACAGGGATCCAGGTTCCATTCATTCACACACAGTCAGAGTAAGGTTGGGAGGGAAATTTTTTGTGAAACGATCATTGGGATAAGAGTGAGTCTTCCATTGTTAAAGGTGCACTATGTTAATCTTTGGTCTGTCAGAGGAACATTGAGTGTTTATTCTTCATAACTGGATAAATAAAACTTTCTCACAGGAAAATTGGAGCAGCTATGCTTCACATTTGTTACTTCACTGAGCAGGTCTCTCTCCAAATACATACAGCTCCGAAATAATTAATGAGACCAGTCTGGATTTTTCTTAAATCTTCATCTGTACATACCTTATTAAAAATGCTCTTAAAGACAAAACATGTATTGGAATTTGTAGAAATGTTGTCAGTAGTTTATATTATAAAACCAAAATGTTCATTTTACTCAAACAATATGCCTATAAATATGTAAATACGAAGGAGACGCTGAATATTTGGAGTTGGTCTCTTCATTTTTCCAGAGCTGCATATGCGTTTTATTTTAGGAATTATGAAGATATGAAAGAGAAATTGTGTATTGGTGGAATTGTCCGAAAGAAAAAATAAAAATAAAAAAAAATAAAATAAAAATAAATAAAATAAAATAAATAAATAATAAACAAATAAATAAATAAATAAATAAATAAATAAATAAATAAATAAATAAATAAATAAATAAATAAAATTAGCAGAGATGCACTCCATTTATGCGGGGCGGAGGGGCGGGGGGCCTGTCCTTACCTGTGAGTGCGGGGGGGTCCGTGGATCTCGAGCTAGAGTTGGAGCGCCGTCTGAAGCGGTAGCTGGGCAGGCGCAGCATGGCGTGCGTCGTGCTCTTGAACAGGTCGGTGCGCGAGCGACAACGCAGCTCTTTGTTTTTCTCGATGTAGATGTTTACGGCCAGAACTCCAACCATCTCGGCCAGAATGAAGGACAGGCCTCCGAAGTAGAAGGACCAGCCGTAGGAGTAGTGCCATTTCTTATCCTCGTCCTTCTTGGGGGAAATGTCGCTGAGAGCCGCCGAGATGTAAACGATCACTCCGATGATGTTGCTGAGGCCTAGAGAGAAATGGGATTTAAATGCTGAGTTAATAATGTACACAGCCTAGGCTCTGTAAACTGGCTTATTGCTGCTAGCTACTGTGAGCACCCTTTGTTTACATAGTAGTTTACAAAGCCTAAGCAATGATGTTGCTGAGGCCTATAGGGAAATGTGATTTAAATACAGAGTTAATAATGTACACAACCTAGGCTCTGTAAACTGGCATATTGCTATAGTTACTGTGAGCACCCTTTGTTTACATAGTAGTTTACAAAGCCTAAGCAATGCTGTTGCTGTTGCTTAGAGAAATGTGATTTGAATGCTGAGTTAAATTGACTTGACTTATATAGCGCTTTTTAGATGATTTTTCTCAGCCCCAAAGCGCCTTACAGTTCTTACCACATTCACCCATTCATACACACACTCATTCATACACCGATAATGATACCGTTAATATTGTACACAACCTAGGCTCTGTAAACTGGTATATTGCCATAGTTACTGTGGGAAACCCTTGTTTACATACTAGTTTACAAAGCCTAAGCTGTGTATTAACAGTCGATTTCAGCGCACAGAGTACAGAAAGATTGCAGATTGTGGGATATTCACTGATTTTGACAACAAGCGTTCTCCAGAATCACTGACTCCACCTTAATGTGCCCTTCTAATACAAATTTAGCCGGAGCTTCATTACATTGTTTTTCAGGCAGAGACACTGGGATTGTTTCTTTTCAATTATACAGAGAAGAAAGCAGGCACAATATAAAAATCAATCTGCATATCATACATAATAACTTTTTCCTATTTCACTGAAAGATTGGATAACATCTCAAGGTGAAATAGCACGGATTAATTTTGGTTTCTAGTGGAAGAAGAGATTGGAAAGACAAAGGCATGTATTAGAGCTGACAAAGATGGAATACTAAAGCAGAAGCACATACAGCTCTGGAAAAAAAAATAAAGAGACCACTACAAATGTTCAGTGTCTCTTGTTTTACTCTTTATATATGTTTGTTTGCATATGTTTGAGTAAGATGAACATTTTGGTTTTATAATATAAACTACTGACAACATTTCCACCACATTCATAATAAAAATATTGTAATTTAGAGCATTTTCAATACGTAATGTAGAGATAAAGATTTAAGAAAAATCCAGACTTGTCTTTTATTGTATATAATTTTTTTGCTGTATGAGTTCCAGTTTTGAGGCGACACATTGCAGGTAAATAAGGTTTTAACTTATAAATATCATAACACTTTGACAATTTGAAAAAAAAAAAAAATTTTAACCTTTATTTCTACAGGTAAATCCCATTGAGACCGAAGACTTTACAAGGGAGACCTGTTCCCATTCCCACGTTCCCATTCAGACACATATTCATACACTGATAGCAGCAGGCTAACTATCGACATTCACACGAGGCAAGGTGGGTGAAGGACACAACAACCATGACACAAGTGGCAGGGCGGGATCAAACCGCCAACCCTTCGATCATTGGCCGACCCGCTCCACCACCTGAGCCACAGTCGCCCCAAAAAACTAAAATAAAAACTCTTAACCACATTTGCTCTTAATGGTAAAAGTACCCACTCTCAAATTTCCTTCCAAACTTCATCATGAGTAAAAGAACACATTTATTAGCTTTAAACCCTCAACAAAGCCATTGTTCCTAAAGGCCTACTTCACCGGTTTGAATATGAAGGTGTATTGAATTCTGAGATCCTATGTAGTATAAATGTGCGAAAAAAATTAAAAAAACTTACTTTGTAAATATTACTGTGATGTCATTTACTGTGACATCACAGTAATATTTACAAAGTACGTTTTTTTTTAACCCTATATTTCTCTTTCTGTGATGTCACGAGAAAGAGAAATATAGGGTTAAAAAAACACTCTTTCTGCCTTTTCTCAGGCTAGGATGAACCGATTTCAATTTTTTTCGCACATTTATACTACATAGGATCTCAGAATTCAATACACCTTCATATTCAAACTGGTGAAGTAGGCCTTTAATCTTACCTGCAGCTACAAACAGGATCCCTCCTCCCAGGATGATGTTTCTCTTG
>CM047520.1:24065763-24068263 GCA_026122265.1 Ammodytes dubius | reverse complement strand
ACACACACACACACAGACACACAATAAGTCAGCCAAGGAAACCTAGAAGCACAATAAAATGTATTTTCATGGATGAAAAGGGGCAGAAATACTAATCTAAGATGTTGAAAGAGGGAATAGAAATACACACATGAGCCCAGGTTCCAATTTGGAAGAAATAGCAGACACACACACACACACACACACACACACACACACACACACACACACACACACACACACACACACACACACACACACACACACACACACACACCAGCATATGTCTGACATATTGACATATGTTCTGTCAAAAAAAAGCTGCTAGGCAACAACCCAAAGTCAATGTTTAGTCACATTTTGTTAGACCGTTATCGGATATGACAACCTTGCCCTCTACACCACAAACAGGTGAAGCTGCCTAACACAATAACAATGGCTCTATCCATGTAACACACAGTCTCCTGCAAAAACTATTAAAGGAATACTTCACCCATACGGAACCGGCGTTCTATCATTATAAAAATCGCTATTATAATATAATGAATGAGGTTTATCTTCCCTCAGTCTTTCCTCAGTCTTCCCTTGGCCCAGCTGTCCTGTTAATCCTAACCCTACATTTGTACTAGTGTGATGTCACACTAGTAAAATGTAGGGTTAGATAGACAGTGAGACCATAAATCACTCTTTCTGCCTTTTCTCATGCTAGGATGAACCGATTTATAACATTTTTGCACATTATACTACATAGGATCTCAGAGTTCAATACACCTTCATATTTCCACTGGTGAAGTAGGTCTTTAATCTTCATAAAATCTTTCTGGATAAACTATGAAAACTAAAAAATCCAATGCCAGATATTGTTCTCGGTAAAATATACAGTGAAGAGGCTGGCATTCTCAAAACTGTTCTTTTGTTTAAAGGTGCAGTGTGTAATATGACATCATCAAGTAAGTTCTACAAAGTTCTAGAATGCAACACTCCCTGGGTAACCCCAACCCTTTAGAATAATAACAGAAGCTACAGTGGCCTTCAAGGACAAGAACAATTCTACATTTTAAACAATGCACCTGATGACATTCCAACTATGACACTTTCAAGATGGCGGCACTAGGCCTTGGTCCAAAATATGCAGAAATATGGACATATATGAGACCCTTTCTAAGGGAAAAAATATTAATTCAAAACATTTTTTTCAGCTATTATGCACTAAATTAAATGTACTTATGGATATTATAATTACTTTCTATAAAATCTGCTAGGAAATAAAACCCAAAATTCTACACACTGCAGGTTTAAGATAATTATATACAACCCTCGATTTGATATGGTGATTCACTGGTATTACATTTCAGCATGTCACAAGCTCCGACTGAAACACAAGAACGTTTATTAAAATAGATCGCTGTGGCCTGGAAAAAAGCTAATTTTGTCTATATTTTGAGAATGATTATTCCCTCCATGTTGTCAGCTACAGCATGTTAAACAGTCACTGAATGAGCCACCAGTCATATCTAGCCCCTAGGGAAGTATGATTAGATTTATGTTGAATGCATAGTATGAGTGTATACATATAAGCTCAGATTTAAACCCATAACATATTAAAAGTCATCTCTGAACCATGACAAGATCCACACAGTCCATATTTCCTCACAATCCGCTACCTGTATACACAGCCTAGGCTCTGTAGACGAGCATGTAACTAGCTACGGTGGGCCCCCATGGTGTGCATACGTATATACCCTCTGTTTACATCTATCTGTTTACAGAGTCTAAGCTGAATGGGCGTGTGTGTTTGTGTGTGTTTATGTGTGTGTATTTGTGAGAGAGTAAACACCTATGTTTGTCTGTTCCGATACACTTATAAGAATTCTGACCTCAACAAGATCCTCCAGTGACCTCTGCATGCACAGTGCACACACAATCCACCACCACACACACACAACACCCCACCACCCCCCTCCCACCCAACCCCAACCCCCCCCACCCACCACCACCCACCCACCACACACACACCACCCCTCCGCCCCCCCCCTCCCCCACCCTCCAACCCCTCCCACACACCCCCCCCCCCCCACCTCACCTTCCAGGCAGCAGATGCGCCAGAGGCCCGAGTGTGTGAGCGCCCCTGGGTCTTTCTTGTCCTTGCTCATGGAGTCTTCCTGCGACTGGTTGGCCGTGCTGTTGCAGATGAAAGCCCGCGCGTACAGCCAGTAGTCTGTTCCTATGGCAACGGTCATCAGCGCGAAGGAGGCGAAAGCTCCCATGGTGGTTAGGAGCACCTGAATGCCACGCTCCCAGCACATCAGCAACGTGCGCGGGAGGAAACTCAGGTCTGGAAAAAATAAATAAAGGAGTTTTGTTTATTTATTTACTTTTTCATTTATTTATATTCTTTACATTTATATAAAAAAAAAAATTGTTTGTAGGATGATGTAAATGTAAAAATAACTCATCAAAATACTATATCATCCTACAATAAAGTATAAAAAAAAGGTCTGGAAAAAATAAACATAACACA
>CM047520.1:24050763-24058263 GCA_026122265.1 Ammodytes dubius | reverse complement strand
TATGACATCATCAAGAAAGTTCTACAAAGTTCTAGAATGCAAAGCTCCCTGGGTAACCCCAACCCTTTAGAAAAATAACAGAAGCTACAGTGGCCTTCAAGGACAAGAACAATTCTAAATTTTAAACAATGCACCTGATGAGATTCCAACTATGACACTTCCAAGATGGCGGCACTAGGCCTTGGTCCAAAATATATAGAAATATGGACATATATGAGACCCTTTCTAAGGGAAAAAAAATATTCAAAACATTTTTGTTCAGCTATTATGCACTAAATTAAACGTACTTATGGATATTATAATTACTTTCTACAAAATATGCTAGGAAATAAAACCCAAAATTCTACACACTGCAGGTTTAAGTTAGATAAACTAAAATAGTGATTTTTTTTTAAACTATTTTAGACCAGTATAACTTTCGTGTTTTATTGTAACCAAACTAAATGCTGAAATAACATATGCATTTCAAAACATTTTCTCATGCGTGACATCACCCATGGGAAAATGTAGGGTTAGGATTAACAGGACAGCTGGGCCAAGGGAAGACTGAGGAAAGACTGAGGGAAGAAAAACCTCATTCATTATACTATAACAGCGATTTCATAATGATAGAACACCGGTTCCGTATGGGTGAAGTATTCCTTTAAAATTTTCCAATTATCTCTTTCTGTTAGCCCTTAATTGGGACAGACCAGAATACATCCGTGTCCACAAAATGCTTTATTTTTTAATAATGTACTGAGTGAAATGTGTTATGCAGAGGCTGAGTCATGCTTTGGTAATGCACCATGATGCGTTTCATCCTCAGGCCTGCGATTGTTACATAAGTGCTGATCAACCCATGAAAATATATACACTCCCTCAACTAATCAATCTGTTCTGTTTCTCTGATATTTCTAGTTTCGCTCCTGCGACAGGTTTTGAGGAGATATTCACTGATTTTGACAGAAAGGGATTTTGACAACAAGCGTTCTCCAGAATCACTGACTCCAGCTTCAATTAATTTACAATTTGATACTTTCTAACTATACAGCTTACATTTTTTCTAACCTTTTATTTCTACAGGTAAATCCAATTCAGACCGGAGACTCTTTCACAAGGGAGACCTGTTTTCCTTTCCCACGTTACCATTCACACACACATTCATACACAGATAGCAGGCTAACTATCAACATTCACACGAGGCAAGGTGGGTGAAGTGTCTTGCCCAAGGACACAACAACCATGACACAGGTTGCAGGGCGAGGATCGAACCACCAACCCTTCGATCATTGGCCGACCCGCTCTACCACCTGAGCCACAGTCGTCCACATTCCCATAACTTTGTTAAAAGAGCAAATAAGAACAAAATAAGGAGGCTGAAACCAGGCAAGCTTTATTGGTTCTGAACCTAACGCAAACACTCCTGCAAAAAAAACATTTTATTTGCAGGAACAATGAAAACAAAACCAACATGAATTACTTGTATATTTATGCTCAGATATTTTTTCAACAGATATCGTGTCAAAAGTCAAATTAAATTCGACCCAAAACATATGCGATCATGTAAACGTCTCTAGCTTAGTAATGTAAACTCAAGTTGGGTCGATATATATGAATATTTACATTTATTTATTTATTTCACAGTTTTAGAGAAATGTTAAATGCATTTAACAACGGTTAAGTAAACACTTCAAAAAAGTGCTACACTGCATTCTGGTCTGCTCAACCAGAAAAAATAAAAACTCCTCAGAAGTCAGCTACATAAATAAATAATTCTGTATATACAGCTACGGAAAAAAATTAAGAGACCACTCCAAATGTTCAGTGTCTCTTGTTTTACTCTTTAGAGGCATATGTTTGAGTAGAATGAACAACATTTTTTTTTTTTTTTTTTATAAACTACTGACAACATTTCTACCAAATTCACATTAAAAATATTGTCATTTAGAGCATTTTCAATAAATAATGTAGATATGAACATTTAAGAAAAATCCAGACTGGTCTCCTAATTTTTTTCCAGAGCTGTATATACAGTGCTGTGTGAAAGTTTGTGAACCCCTTGAGCCCTTTGGAATTTTATTTATTTTAACCATTATTAATTCATTTTTATCAATACCAGTATTTTTTTTATATGAAATAACAGATGTTTGTTTATCAATTCAACATTTTTCTTTTCCAGAAATCAACTGTGGGGGTTCACACACTTTCACACTACACTGTATGTGTGTGTATGTTGTGTGTGCTCGCTACACAACAGTAAATGCTACATAGCTTTGGCAATGGATCTAAACATGTGAAAACAAGCGGCTTAAAGCTCCCATACTTAGTTGCTAAATTATTTTTTCTATTTAATTTTCCCACACGGCAAAATATTCATAAAATATGCTAACACCGCAAGCTATTTTGCTACACTGTATGTCTGTAAGAGTTTCAACAGGTTATAAGCTTTGTAAAATGTTCCCCTGTATTGTAGATCTTTAAAAAAAAATGGCTACAAACAACGCCCATATGCTGGGCATGGCTGTTACTGTAATATGCTACAAAAACAAAGAACAAGCAATCTTTAAGTTTTTCACTATAACCCTGCATTCCAATCCCCAAACTTCCCTACTATTTAGTATGCCAGAAAAAGATTTAGGATGTCCCAATACGTGCACGTCAATTGCAGTATGCTGAAAATACATAAATGCCCCCCTAACTTCAATAACATTTTGGAGTATTTGTCTTTATTCTCGACATTTCTCGACATAATGAAAAAAAAATCTTAATTATCTGATTTTTTTTTCTCTCTACTGTCTGTGGCCCTAAAACTCTTCTGTACTTTAGTATGTAGTGAAGTGAAAAGAAAGAGTATGTGATTTGTAACGCAGGGTATGTTTGTTCACTGTGCAGCTTGACAGCTTCAATGGGAATCAAACTGAAAATGTCCCTTTTTGTCAATGCATTTTTTTTTACACATGTACGGATATAAATTTAAAAGCATATGGACACTCCTGATTTTGTACAAACACATTTTGATGCAATTTTCAAGGGGTAAGAATTACTTTTTTGACTTCAACTTTTCAGACAATGTGGATAGGAGGTGCCAGAATCACAACAGTTCAATTGGTCCAGAAGAAAAACAATTTTGTGGAACTTCTTAGAAAAAATAAATTGAACTAAAATGGCCCTGCGTTCCAGTCCCCACACTATCTACTATTTAGTATGGTAGATTTTTTTTTTAGGATGTCCTGATTCTTGAGGCCAGATTTAGGATGGTTAGAAAGACCCAGATGTGTACTACATCCGTCCGAGATTTTCAGTGCTGAAAACAGCATTCTATTTGGGCGATTCTGACCCATAATCCAGTGTGCACCTGAAGTGACTTCACAGTGACGGAGCCGATTTAATATGTACTAAATGTATATTCCCTCTCAACACTAGACCAAGGATTTGTTTTGTCCCACCTCTGAAATACACCTCAAATAAATTCCCTGGAACCAAAATAAATGTGTGAAAATATGTAAAAATCTCACTCCAATTAGCGGTAGCTGAGCGAACCCCATTAATAATACATTGAAAAACAACTGCAGGTAAATTGGTATGCAAAGCCATCTGTTGTAGTGCACACACATCAGGTTTTCAGATTGCTTCCCATGTTAACAGGGACTACAGGTGGAAAATAGCAGTTTGCCAAAAAATGGTACAATGCCTCTCTCTTTGCTCTAAACAAGGTTACCCTGCGTTCCGAATCGCATACTCTTTCTTTTTTCTATTCTACATACTACATCTGACCATCTCTCCTTGCTCTAAACAAGGTTAATGTTTTTTTTAGTACATTGTCCCTGTTTAAATAAAGTTACATGTAAGCTGTTGCTAATCAAAGTGCCATATATGTACGTACATATATTCTTCATAAAAAGCTTAATTAATATTTATTTATTTTTATCTATTTCTTATGTAAAAACCAGGAAGAATTGGAACCAGGAAGCACATAATCATTCAAATACAATTAAAAATCAACTTTACTTTTGGAAAATTGTAACCAGGTTTCGTTTTATCTGTGTATGGGTGGTGGTGGGGGGGGGGGGGGGGTACAATATAAAATACTTTAAACTTATCTATATATGCTCTCTTTGCCTGGCCTTAAGTGGACTGGGGGTATCACACATATTCATGTATCATTATGTATGTACACCCCCTAAGAAATAAACACTCACTTCCATGGCAACAACAGCCTCCAAGCTCCATGGCAACAGCATCAAAAGCGACGAAAAAAACTGCTGCTTTGATAGTATTTGATATGATAATAATAATTCCTTTTTTCGGTCAGTGATATTGTTTAAGATTTTTTATACAACCGCGTTCAAAACTTTAAAAAGTCTCTCAGATATGCTTTCATCCACACCAGTTTGGACATTCATACCCAAAGCTTCCCTCTCATAATACAAACAGCTTAGAAAAACACCTAAAACATACTGTATAGGCTAATATTTACACTCCTATTTTAGACATTGTACTGTAAGCAATACTGATAAATTAATAAACGGGATATCTCTGTATTATATTGGTATTTTTCTGTTATTCAAATATAGTTTTTTTTTTTGGGAAGTAATAGTATTTACTCCCCAACCATGTTCAAGGAATTTCAAAATTAAGATACGTTATAAAAACAAAGACAATTTTCAAAGGCTTGAATGAGAGATAATACACATTTTTTAAATATATTTCTTTAAACTATTTTTGATATTTTTATTCAATCTATGTATCAAGCCCCTGATGTTGTCTGTCAGAAACCCCACAAACAAATAAAAGTCTTGTTGCTACTGATAGTGATAATTGTGGTGTGTGTGTTGTGTGTGTGTGTGTGTGTGTGTGTGTGTGTGTGTGTGTGTGTGTGTGTGTGTGTGTGTGTGTGTGTGTGTGTGTTGTGTGTGTGATTGTGTATGTGTGTTAGTGTGTGTGTTTGTCTGTGTGTGTGTGTGTGTGCGTGTTTGTTTGTGTGTGTGTGTGTGTTAGTACGTTTGTGTATGTGTGTGTTTGTTTGTGTCTGTGTGAGTGAGTGAGTGTGTTGTGTGTGTATGTATGTGTGTGTGTGTGTTTGTATGTGTGTGTGTGTGTGTGTGTGTGTGTGTGTGTGTGTGTGTGTGTGTGTGTGTGTGTGTGTAATTCGCAGAAAGTCCAGAGTTCTGTTATAGGCATCCATCTTTGTTTTGGGCTCTGCATCAGAATGAGTCATTTTCTACGCCCACGTCTGTCCGCCATTTTTTAATTTCTTCTTTTTCCTTTTTTTTTGATCTCCGTAAACACAGTGTCTCCCAGTGTTCATCCACTTTGCTGCATCCTGCCGCCCACACACTGCCACTAGGAGGGATTTGACAGAGAGAGAGAGAGTGTGTGTGTGTGTGTGAGAGAGCATGTGTGCGTGTGTGTGTGAGCGTGTTTGTGTGTGTATGTGTTTGTGTGTGTGTGTGTGCGGTTGTGTGTATGTGCTTGTGTGTGTGTGTGAGCATGTGATACTCGCGTGTATATTTGTTTGTTTGTGTGTGAGCGTGTTCTGTGTGTGTGTGTGTGTGTGTGTGTGTGTGTGTGTGTGTGTGTGTGTTGTCTTATGTAACAGCTGTGTATGAGATGGCAATTTCTGGGTATTTAGACAGTGAATATCTCCTCATGATCTGCTGGTTGTGTCCCTACTGTGTGTGCACACTGAGAAATCCAGTGTAAATACACAGCCTAGGCTCTGTAAACAGGCATGTAAGGGTTTGTCAACAAAGGGGGCTCAAAAGTACCAACATTCCCGTTTACTGTAGGCTGTGTTCTCATACACAGTACGGACAGGTAGGGGATCGTGTGGAGATAGTCACTGATTTTGGCATAACATCCGGTATCCCTGACTCCACCTTTAAGTAAAGGAAAGTGTGAAGCGCGAGGAGTAAAACATAACTGTTCATCGGAATGGAAGAAATAAGTTCGAGAGTTGAAAGTGTTAATGTCTGTATTGTCAATCATATTTCATGTAGAACCCTTTATATATATATCCTTGTTTTTTTTGCAGATGCCCTTGGTCAGTTTCCTTATCCATCCTTTGCCATCGGAGAAAGATCTCTGACTTTATTTACAAGACCAAACAAAACCAACAACTTGATGGTTTATAAGTCAATTTCTCAAAAAGGGAAATTAAAAAAATCTCCCTCAACTTTTTTTTTAGCCCAAATCTAGCACGGTGAGGCGTTCATGCGCATGTGGGCGTGATAGCGTGGGGGTAGCACAGCAGCGGGCGGCTCCCCCCTCGGCAGGGCCTGCGACTGGGGTCCGCTGGGGTGACCGTGGGGGTGGGGGTGTGGATGGGCGTGGGAATGGGAAGCTCTCGGTAGGGTGGAAGTAGCCCCAGCCCAGCCCCAGCCATGTGTAAGGGGTGAGGGTAGGAGGAAGAGGTGGATGAAGAGGAAGCTCCACCCTGGTGCTGCTGGTAGCTGCTGGCCGCGGAGCTCGAAGGCCCAGAGGAGGAGGGGGTTTGCTGGGAAGAGCTCCCGGCCGCCGCACCCCCCTTGTGTGGAGGTTTGGAGTTGGAGGGGGTGTTTTGGTTGAGTTGTATGGAGATGTCGGAGGAGACTTCTGAGGCACTGCGGCCGCGTTTGGAGGGGGCCAGGAGTCTGGGTGCAGGAACTGGCCGCTGTAATCGCTGCAGTCCGACATGCGGGGCCGGTAGAGCGTGGGGTGGGGTCTGTACAGCTCCTCCTCCGCGTAGCGCTTCATAAACAGGTAGACGGACATCACGCCAGCACCCTGGAGGGTGGGGGGAGAGGGAGGGACGGGGGGGAGGGGGGGAGAGAGAGAGGGAGGGGGGAGAGAGAGGGGAGATACAATGGTTACTGCAACTTTTTTGCCTTTTTTTCCTCTTTTATTTCTAAAGCTACAGTGCATATTTTTTTATAAAAATTAATGTCAGTTACATTCAAGCCATTTGCCAATTGACATAAATCTGATACAGACAATGATACAATGATTAAAGGTGCACTATGCAGTTTTAGGAAGAGGGGGGATTTGTTTACATTTGCAGAGCCTACAGTTAGTTTACAATGCAGATTTTCTCTACATGTAATTCTTAGTGTTGAATAATTCTATAATCATAAATCAAATTATTTTGAGAATCCTGGAACCAAACATAAGACTAGAATATGTTCGTAAACCAAACTGTGGGCCCTGCTGCTGTAAACAATAACAGTGAAACAGCAACTTTTCAGAAGCTTTCTAACTTCAAACAGTGTTCCAGGGATCACATTTTCCTGTGAGGAAAGTTTGTTTATTCGGTCATGAGAATATACCGTAGACAATGTTCACTCCTCTCTCACACATAAAGTGGCAATGGGCTTACATGTAACAGACATTAATTTATATAAAGTTCCTCTCGGGAAGTTATTTATATATTTTTTATCAATCAATCGAAATGTGCTGCAGACTTTCCAGCAAACTCGATGCCTCAGAAAGCTTTGAAAAAAAAAACATAAGAATCAGCAACATCCTCCTAAATACTGCAAA
>CM047520.1:24038263-24045763 GCA_026122265.1 Ammodytes dubius | reverse complement strand
AAACAAACGGGGATGCGACGGATATAAAAGCAAGAGGCAAGATCAAGGAGCAATGTTATGATGAAATAAGAGAGTAAAAGTATGTCCCAATAGCATGCCTACTGCATCCTAACTAGATTATTTTTATCGTCGGATGTAGTATGTAGAATAGAAAAAAGAAAGAGTATGCGATTTGGAACGCAACCAGAAACTGAGTGAACATTTTCTATTGCTTTGGGCATGACCCTCTAATACAAACAAGCAGCACAACGCTCAATAAAACAATCACCAATACAGCAGACAATAAGTGATTGTTGTTCTTACAGACTGAGTAGCGTGTACCTGAATGCCCCATCTGGCCCTGATATGAAACACCTGCTCAACACTAGATTGCTTTGTGTCTCAGCTGTGTACAACATAGACCAATAATAACAAGAGGCAGAGGTTGCGTTCCGAACCGCATACTTTCTACTATATAGTATGTAGAAAAAAGATTTAGGATGTCCCGATTCTTGTGGCCAGATTTAGGATTAGAAGTACCCGGATGTCCTACTTCATGCGGCCAAGATTGTTAGTATGTGAGTAAAGTATGTCCCAATAGTATGCCTACTGCATCCTAACTAGATTCTTTTTATCGTCGGATGTAGTATGTAGAATAGAAAAAAGAAAGAGTATGCGATTCGGAACGCAACCTGAAAGCCCTAAAGGAGGCAAGAGATAAGTGGCAAAAATTAAGAGACCAGTCTGGATTTTTCTTAAATCTTTATCTCTACATTACTTATTGAAAATGCTCTTTAATGACAAAACATGTATTGGAATTTGGTAGAAATGTTGTCAGTAGTTTATATTATAAAAACCAAAATGTTCATTCTACTCAAACATATGCCTATAAATAGTAAAACGAGAGACACTGAACACTTGGAGTGGTCTCTTCATTTTTTCCGGAGCTGTGTGTCTATATACTGGGAGTTAAAGGTGGAGTCAGTGACGCTTGATGTCAAAATCGCTTTTTGTTAAAATCAGTGAATATCTCCTCATGATCAACTTTGTTTGTTGAAAATAAGGAGCCATTTTGTCCATCTAATATGTTGTATAATATATTTCTGTATTATTTGTAGTTGGGAAGGGAGTATTAGCATTGCCACACAACTTAAAGGAATACTTCACCCATACGGAACCAGCGTTCTATCATTATAAAATCACTATTATAATATAATGAATGAGGTTTTTCTTCCCTCAGTCTTCCCTTGGCCCAGCTGTCCTGTTAATCCTAACCCTTACTGTGATGTCACAAGAAGGAAACTGTAGGGTTAGACAGTGAGACCATAAAACACTCTTTCTGCCTTTTTCTCAGGCTAGGATGATCCGATTTCAATCTTTTTTGCACATTTATACTTCATAGGATCTCCGCGTTCAATACACCTTCATATTCCAACCGGTGAAGCAGGCCTTTAATGCTCTATATGAAGAATATTTATACAACTATACAAATAAAAACTGGATGCACAGTCTCTATTCTATGCCTTAAATCCAGTGTGAAAATAAGTGATTACGTAATGATTCATTTGACAAAATAACAGAAAAATGAGACTGGGGCTGTATTTCCCTTTGTTAACCACCAGATGGCAGTGTTGTGACTGAATTCTCACTCAAAACATCCTTGAGACTTCTTTGAGTGTGGGCATCACATGTGTATGAATGTGCACACACTCATTCAGAGAAGGCTTTGCTAACACAACCTTTTTCTAGTTTATATTCTAAATTGCAGTAACTGTAAAAAAACGAAAATTTCCACGGGGATCTATAAAGTATTTCTGATTCTGAGAAAAGAGCTGGTCAACTGTACACACACACACACACACACACACACACACACACACACACACAGACAAGCTGACTGCGAAATCTATCTGCTGCAAAAACTTTCCTAAAATAGAGCCCTGTTATTTTTTTGTATTTTTCTCTCCTGTGTTTGAAATAATTGCAGAGTTGTTGCAATATCGATTTGTTTTTTTTTACTTTGTGGTGAACAAGAAGAAGAACAAAATAAATCACAATTGTTCAATGAAAATCCAGTTTTAAAAAAGCGTTTGTCATTTTGCTGCTTCAGAGTCAACAATGGCGACCATCGATTTGTTTGGCTCAATTCTTTTCTCTCCTTTTCAATTTGTGGAAAGTTGTTTATTGTTTATTATTGTTTATTCTTCTCAGTAAGTGCCCAGCAATTACTAGTGGTTGAGATCCTTTCTTAAAGTGAGAAAAACATGACAGTTATGGGAAAAAAAAATAGTTGCTTCAACTACCAGTGTTAAAATAAGGATACTTATTTCACATTGATTGATTGATTGATTGATTCAGTTTTATTTCAGACATATCAAAAAAAGAAAAAATTAAAAGCATGAAAATACAATAAAAAAAAATATTTTCAAATGATTTCACAAATAAAAATAAACAAAATAAACAAAAAATAAACAAATAACATATTGAATTGATATGCCTGAAAAGGAGTAGGAAGAAGTATAAACATCTTTGTGATGCTGTTGCAATTTGCCTAAATGTAGATTTTTCACTGAACATGTGTAATTTTCCACATTCTATAAGATAAATAATATACTAAGAATACGTATTGTATGTAGGCTACATTAAATCAAATATATAAAAAAAAGAATATACCATATGGCACCTACAACTGGACGTAACATAACTTGATTGCTTGAATTTCAATGTGACTTACTGTTTGCCCTTCATCAGTCATTGCCGATTTGAACGTGTGAGAGTGTGTGTGGTGTGTGTGTGTGTGTGTGTGTGTGTGTGTGTGTTGTGTGTGTGTGTGTGTGTGTGTGTGTGTGTGTGGTGTGTGTATGAGATAGTCAGTGTGTGTGTATGAGATAGTCAGTGTGTGTGTGCGAGTGTGGTGTGTGTGTGTGTGTGTGTGTGTGTGCGTGTGTGTGCGAGTGGTGTGTGTGTGTGTGTGTGCGTGTGAGAGAGAGAAAGTCTGCGTTGTGTGTGTGTGTGTGTGTGTGTGCGTCGGTGTGTGTGTGTGTGTGTGTGTGTTGTGTGTGTGTGTGTGTGTGTGTGTGTGTGTGTGTGTGTGTGTGAGCCAACGGATGAGTCAGTGAGTGTGTTAATATGCGCTCATGCTTTTCTGCATCTTGGCTCCGTGACATTAAATCAATGACATCATGTTTGTCACGTCTGTCCGAATGCCCAGTCAGCAATGCACCATGCTACGCTAAGCTAGGCTAGCAGCTGGGAGCTAATTTAAGATCCTCATGCAAAAAAAACAGAGGGAGAGAGTGAGGGGAAGAGAGAGAGAGAGAGAGAGGGAAGGAGGGAGGGAAGGAGAGAGGGAGAGAGAGAAGGAGGGAGAGAGAGAGAGAGAGAGGGAGAGGGAAGGAGGGAGGGAGGGAGAGAGAGAGGGAGAGGGAAGGAGGGAGGGAGAGAGAGAGAAGGAGGGAGGGAGGGAGAGAGAGATGGAAGGAGGGAGGGATAGAGAGAGAGAGAGGGAGAGAGAGAGAGAGGGAAGGAGGGAGAGAGAGAGAGAGGGAGAGAGAGAGGGAGAGAGAGAGAGAATTACAACAAACGATTATCTTTTTGTACATTTTATACAGCTTTATATTATGTTTATTCATTAATTTAATTATGCATATGTTGATATTTCTGAGCTTGTTATCTGAGGATATCTGTGCTATTTCGATTTCTGCATAATCTATTTTTCTGCTTGATTTTAATTTTGATTCGGCTGTACTGTTTAGATCTTGTGAAGTGATGTGTTACTTTGTTTTAAAAACTGCTCTATAAATAAAGTTTATCATTAATTATTATTATCATTATTTATTTATTATTCTTCCGGACAATTACACACAATACACAATTTTCTCTTTGCATATTCACACATGTTACTTTGTGTTATCGTCCGAAGGGAAGAAGGGAAGAAGATGCATTCCAACACACAGACAATTTTAGCACCCAGCTGTCCCGCAGAAATACGAGGGAGTGATATAACTTTAATATTTTTTTAAATTAATTTCACATATTTTTTTATTTTTTATTAATAAATAATAAATAAAAAAATTATTATCCCAACCCATTTCATCAGCTAATTCTCGACCCTACACTCGAGGTAACGGACCACCGACGTCACCCAGCTGTCCCGCAGAGACACGAGGGAGTGATATAACTTCGATGTAGTGATGTAACCTTTCTGGCAGAAGTGACTTTGATAAACCTGAAACAGAAAGCTCAGGGAAACATTTCTCTGCTCTGGTCTGACGGACAGGACTCTGTTTAGTTTAAAGGTGGAGTCAGCGATTCTGGAGAACGCTTGTTGTCAAAATCACACCGGCCTTCGTTGCAGTGGTCGCGGCGGGTACAAATCTGACCCGTGGACCTTTACTGCAGGTCATCCCCCCTCTCTCTCTCTCTCTCTCTCTCTCTCTCTCTCTCTCTCTCTCTCTCTGTCTCCCCATTTCAACTCTGTACTATCTAATAAAGCTTGAAAATGCCCAAAAATAAATCTTTAGAAAAAGAAAAAAAATCACTTTCTGTCAAAATCAGTGAATATCTCCTCACGATCCGCTACATGTCCGTACTGTGTGCGATAATACTAAATCTGGTGTCAAATTCAATACATAACAACCTAGGCTCTGTAAACAGGCATGTTGCTGTAGCTATGGTGCAGTTCCTTTTGATTCCCCAAACTTTGAGAGGAATTGTTCTGGGTTTCTTGGTTGTATTTTGTCCCTTAATTGCACGCAGCAGACAAGGCCAATAAAGAAGTCACACAGGCTATAGTATAGAGGTTCAGCGAAAGGTTTTATTGCTTGGCACAAAAATAATCATAAAACTCCACCAACCGCCATAAAAATTCATAAACCATATCACATTGTCTCTGAGTCAGGTTTTTATCTCTAGGCCTCTAACTGATAAATTGATGGAGCGATTTTGACGTAATAATAAAGGTGTTAGGCTACCCCACTGCTGCATATGGGCTTGTTTTGGATGTTTTCTTACCCTGCGTTCCAATCCTCATACTTCCCTACTATTTAGTATGCCAAAAAATAGATTTAGGGTGTTCCAATACATGCACGTCAATTGTAGTATGCTGAACATACAATCATATGAAAAAGTTTGGGAACCCCTCTCAGCCGGCATTATAATTGACTCTGCTTTCACAAAAAAAATATAAAAGTGGTATGTCTTTAATTTACCAGGAACAGCTAAGTACTGGGATGTTTTCCAAACAAAGATTTTTTGAAAAGCAGTATTTGGTTGTATGAAATAAAATAAAATGTGAAAAACTGGCTGTGCAAAAATATGGGTACCCTTGTGGTTTTGTTGATTTTAATGCCTGTAACAGCATGTAACTGATGACTTTAAACACAAAGTTGGTTGGATTATGTTGTTAAGCCTTGAACCTCATATAATTGTCTGTTTAATCATGAGAAAAATGTATTTTAGGTGCCTAAATGCAAGTTGCACTTCTCTTTGACTCTCTGCTGAAGTGAGACAGAATGGGATCATCAAAACAGCTTCCAAAAGATCTGGAAAACAAAGATTGTTCATTGTCATGGTTTAGGGGAAGGCTACAAGAAGCTTTCCCAAAGGTTTCAATTGTCAATTTCGACTGTAGGGAACGTTGTCAGGAAATGGAAGGACCCAGGCATAGTGGCAGTTAAACTCAGGCATGGCAGACCAGGAAAAAAACAGGAGCGGCATAGGTGGAGGATTGTGAGAATGGTTGCACACAACCCACAGATCACCTCCAAAGACCTACAAGAACATCTGGCTGCAGATTGTGTATCTGTACATGGTTCAACAATTCAGCGCAATTTGCACCAAAACATCTGCTTTTTATAAAGACCAAATAACTTAATTTTTGTCTCATCAGTCCAAAGCATTTTCTTCCAATATGAAGCTGGCTTGTCTAAATGCGCTTTTGCATACTCCATGCAACTGTATCTGTGGCGTGGGCACAGAAAGGGCTTCCTTCTCATCACCCGGCCATACAGATGTTTTGGTGCAAATTGCACTGAATTGTAGAACCATGTACAGATACACAATCTGCAGCCAGATGTTCTTGCAGGTCTTTGGAGGTGATCTTTGGGTTGTGTGCAACCATTCTCACAATCCGCCGCATATGCTGCTCTTGTACTTTTCGTGGTCTGCTAGACCTGGGTTTAACTGCAACTGTGCCTGTGTCCTTCTATTCCCTGACAACGTTCCTTACAGTAGAAATTGACAATTGAAACCTTTGGGAAAGCTTCTTGTAGCCTTCCCCTAAACCATGACAATGAATAATCTTTGTTTTTAAGATCTTTTGGGAGCTGTTTTGATGATCCCATTCTGTCTCACTTCAGCAGAGAGTCAAAGAGAAGTGCAACTTGCATTTAGGCACCTAAAATACATTTTCTCATGATTAAACAGACAATTATATGAGGTTCAAGGCTTAACAACATAATCCAACCAACTTTGTGTTTAAAGTCATCAGTTTTACATGCTGTTACAGGCATTCAAATCAACAAAACCACAAGGGTACCCATATTTTTGCACAGCCAGTTTTTCACATTTTATTTTATTTCATACAACCAAATACTGCTTTTCAAAAAATCTTTGTTTGGAAAACATCCCAGTACTTAGCTGTTCCTGGTAAATTAAAGACATACCACTTTTATATTTTTTTTGTGAAAGCAGAGTCAATTATAATGCCGGCTGAGAGGGGTTCCCAAACTTTTTCATATGATTGTACATACAGTAAATGCCCCCACTAACTCCAATAACATTTTGGAGTATTCGTCTTTATTCTTGACATTTCTCAACACAATGAAAAAAAATCTTCCTTAACTGATTTTTTTCTCTCTCCTGTCTGTGGCCCTAAAACTCTTCTGTACTTTAGTATGTAGTGTAGTAAAAAGATTAAAAAAACTTAGAATACAATTCCTTTTGTTTCTAGGACAAAAAAAGGGAAGGTCAAAATAAAAAGATTTGTGTGTGCATGTCTTTGAGAGAGAGTCAGTGTGTGTGTGTGTGTGTGTGTGTGTGTGTGTGTGTGTGTGTGTGTGTGTGTTGTGTGTGTGAGAGAGAGTGAGAGAGAGTCAGTGTGTGTGTGTGTGTGTGAGAGAGAGTGAGAGAGAGAGTCAGTGTGTGTGTGTGTGTGTGTGTGTGTGTGTGTGTGTGTGTGTGAGAGAGAGAGTCTGTGTGTGTGTGTGTGTGTGTGTGTGTGTGTGTGTGTGTGTGTGTGAGAAAGAGAGAGAGAGAGAGACTAAGAGAAACTACACTCAGAAAGTGTAACCTTCTTAAACCCCTGACATAATGTCATACCTGGAGCTGTGTTATCTGTACTGGCTACGAACGACTGCATTGTGTCAAAATGTATAAAGCCAATTTCAAAAAGGCCGACAAGAGAATAGAATAGAGCGACCCAAGAGCTAAGGAGAGGTCATGGTCATATTTTAATCACTCGCTCTTAAACCTTTTGAAAACGTCCGGCCAAAAAAACTGTAAGAATATTTCTGTCTGGCA
>CM047520.1:24008263-24010763 GCA_026122265.1 Ammodytes dubius | reverse complement strand
TTGCCTTGCCTTGCCTTGCCTTGCCTTGCCTTGCCTAGGGAAGATGGCTTCAATATACACACAGCTCAAGTTGTATTTAGTTGCATCATTAAATATGCTGATGACATTCTTCTCTACCTTCCACTTTAAAGCTGGGGTATATGATTTCTGATTGGTCAAAGTTAACATGAGCTGTACACTTTGACCAATCAGAGCGAGGCTTCGATGCTCTGTTCTTATTGGCTGTTGGCACTGTCCATTCACTTTGGCACCGACTTTGTTGGTGTAGAGCGTGTCAGGGAGGGACCATAGGGGAGGGACCAAAGAGAACAAGTGGAGCGGTTGAGGTATTTGGATTATACATACGTGGCAATGCTAAAAAAATAAACTAAAAATAAACTAAAAGAAAAGTATAATTATTCATACATATGGGCGGCAGTGGCGAAGTGGTTAGGGAGGTCGCCTCTGGAGTGCAGGGTCAGAGGTTAGATCCCCCGCCTACCTGCCACATGTCGAAGTGTCCTTGGGCAAGACATTGAACCCTGAATTGCTCCCGATTAGCTTGCACCCTGCGTGGTAGCTGCTGCTATCGGTGTATGAATGTGTGTGATTGGGTGAATGTGTACAAAACAATTTAAAGCGCTTTGAGTCTGTGAAAAACCAGGGAAAAGCGCTATATAAGTGGAGTCCATTTACCATTTACATACACATTGTATTTGGAGTTATCTACTTGTAAAACAGCAAGACGGTAGTTAAGTCTGAAGTCTGAAGCATCCCCCCCCCTGCCCCCCCCCCCCCCCCCTCACCCCCCCCCCCCCTTATCTATCTAGCAGCAGAAGGCAATTTGATTCAGGACCAGTTGGGCTGACTGGGGAATAACCAGTAAAATAGGCCATGCGCTCCCTTGCTATTACTGTGTACTTTGATTATGAGTCGCACATTACTCTATAATAACTAAAACCATCTGCTGTGCTGGGGCCTTCATTAAAAATGTTTTTTTAACTGCGAAATTCGACTTTTACTTATTATTATTATTATTATTATTATTATTATTATTATTATTATTATTATTATTATTATTATTATTATTATTATTATTATTATTGTTATTATTATTTTTTTATTTTTTATTTTTTTTAATATATTTTCCTTTTTTTTTAAACAATTTTTATTGGTGAGAAGCATGAATAAACAAACACAAAGTTCAATATACAGGTCACCATTTGTTTTCACATTTTCCGTAACCCCCCCACCGTCCCCCCCCCCCCCCCCTCCCCTAGAACTTACCCTCAGAAAACAGCGAAAACAACAATCAAAAGACAGTAAAGTAATAGACAAAAGTTTCACTTCATATTCAACTGTGTTTAAGCTTTCCATCATAAAAAACTAAAAAAAGCAAAAATCCTAGAAAACCTTAATTAGTTGAGCTTGACATAATTTGTCTCCTGCTCCCACCACTCATATACTCTATAAACTGCAGATAAAAAAATGCATACAAAGACAAGACATACTATAGAATGTTATATTGTTTGCTATATATGTTTGATTTATGTCAGACTGCCCTGCTTGAAAAAAAGTACTCTACCTACACCTTTACAAATGTTTAATTTTTAGGGAACGGTACTAGAAATGCTATTGCAGTTAAAAACTATTCTTTAAAAACATGTTGTTATCTTTGTACATTGTCCATATATACACTTGAATGTCAGCTAGATAAGAAAAAAATATCACAGTGATAGGATAGTGTTGATGGCATTTAATTTAATGTAGAAACAAACACAAAATACGTTTTAAACAAAACAGATTTAACTGCAACATTCACCAGTGAGACAACTAAATGCTAATCAGCTAAACACATTATATTGTTATCTTTGTACATAGCCGTTATATACACATGAATTTCAGTTACCTAAGAAAATAAACACTATCACGGCGTTAATTTGATGGCATTTCAATTCATATAGAAACTCAACTCAAAATCTCCTTGCAAACGAAACATAACTGCAACATTCACCAGTGAGCCTGTGTATACTGTACTGTACTAGAAAATGGTGCATAGAAAGAGTATCACCAAGGCAAGAATAATGATATTATAGCGTTGATGGCATCTAATTTTATATATAAATAAACACAAAATTATCTTGCAAAGAGAGCTGATTTTACTGCAAGAAGCTAAAAATCTTAAATATGTTATCTTTGAACATAGCCTATACACACACACTTGAATTTCAGTTACCTAAGAAAATAAAAATATGTCATAGCGTTTATTTGATGCCATTTCAAATAGAAACAAACTCAAAATACCTTTGCAAACAGAAGAGATTTAACTGCAACATTCACCAGTGAGGGAACTGTTTTAGAAATGCTAACAGTTAAAAACTATTCTTTAAAAACATGTTGTTATCTTTGTACATAGCCTATACACACACGTGAATTTCAGTTACCTAAGAAAATAAAAATATGGCGTTAATTTAATGCCATTTCATATAGAAACAAACTCAAAATACCTTTGCAAACAGAA
>CM047520.1:23990763-23998263 GCA_026122265.1 Ammodytes dubius | reverse complement strand
TAACTTCTTCCTATCCCTTTTGAACATGAACTATGTTATTTGAGTTATGTATTTGTTGCTTAGGATCCTGAGGGTGTTTTTAATTTATTTATTTCCTTTTTTACTGCTCAATCGTTTTATTTTTGTTTGAATTTTTTTTTAACCATGTTCAAAAAAAATAAAAATAAAAAATAGTTTGTTTTCTTTTACATTTACAGTTTTTTACGATCGCACAAACACTAAAATCAAAAGTATTACACAATTATCAAAACCTTAAACTCAAGAAGCAAACCATTGGCTATATGTGCACCACTATAAGCACAAAGTCAGCCTCACACTTTTTGCAAAACAATACACACAGTGATTTGCAAAACACTAAACACACTTAAACACATTAGACACAGGAGGATATCATGATGTCACCTCATTGCAATTCCAAAGCACTGACTGTCAAACTACCAAACACATGAGCCAGTCAGTAAACACAGCCATTAGGTGCGCAAACACATGATTGCTTTATTCTAAACACTCCAATCAGGTTCAAGCACTATACAAATGGAGCAGGTAAGTTCACCTGCCTTTACAGTAACCAAAATGGAAGGAGTCAGAAGAACAGTGAGAGTGAGGGTGAGAGGGGGAATCCACAGAGGTCCACAGATCCGTCATGCCAATATTAGCCCTTACAACACACCTCACATACTCACATTTTTAGACTGATTGCACAACATAGTCACAGCAGGAAACCAAATGCACCAGATGCAATACATTGTCATCTGGGACAATGTGTCATTCCATCGTGCTGCTCTGGTCCAAAACTGGTTTCAACACAATCCACAGTTCACAGTTCTATACCTTCCACCATACTCTCTGAAGGATGTGGATGAAATTACAGTTTTTTACGATCGCACGAACACTAAAATCAAAAGTATGACACAATTATCAAAACCTTAAACTCAAGAAGCAAACCATTGGCCCTATGTGCACCACTATAAGCACAAAGTCAGCCTCACACTTTTTGCAAAACAATACACACAGTGATTTGCAAAACACTAAACACACTTAAACACATTAGACACAGAAGTTTATCATGATGTCACATCATTGCAATTCCAAAGCACTGACTGTCAAACTACCAAACACATGAGCCAATCAGTAAACACAGCCATTAGGTGCACAAACACATGATTGCTTTATTCTAGACACTCCAATCAGGTTCAAGCACTATACAAATGCAGCTGGTAAGTTCACCTGCCTTTACAGTAACCAAAATGGAAGGAGTCAGAATAACAGTGAGAGTGAGGAGGTTGAATCCACAGAGGAGATAGGGTCCTCCTCTGTCATGCCAATATTAGCCCTTACAACACACCTCACATACTCACATTTTTAGACTGATTGCAAAACACTATGTAAACAACACAGCAGGTAAACAAATGCACCAGACGCAATACATTGTGATTTTGAGACAATGTGTAATTCCACCACGCTGCTCTGGTCCAGAACTGGTTTCTACACCATCCACAGTCCACAGTTCACAGTCCTATACTTTCCACCATAATCTCCTTATCCAGTTTTTCTCTTGCTGGCGGTGGAAGGATGTGGATGAAATTCTCTGGACAGATCCAGCTAGACGAAGAGATAATGTCTAGTATTTTCTAAACTGTATTTTCTGTTTCCTTTATCTGATTTTTTAAATGTATATACAGTATTATCTGTAATTTTTAACCTGTACTGGATACAGTATTGTATGTGTGTTGTTGTTTGCTGGGATAACAGTGTTATGCAAACTACTGCACACATGTTTGGTTGTGATTTTCCATGTTGACTGATTTGGGTGTATGGAGAAAAATTAATTATATTTTCCTCAGTCTGCAGCATTGGTCTTGTCAAGTGTTTGGTGAACTTATTGTATATTTGCACTTTCTCTGTGTACTTTTTATACAATACTCAAATCACTGAGAAGTAGAATTACTAAAAGTGTTTAAGGTTAGCAACAGCAGTGTGTAACTGGTTCAGACAGAATTAAGTTATATGAAAAGTGTGTGTTTCATATGGTAACAAAATATGTTTTTTATAAAATAGTGTATAGTTTTGAAAACAGTGTTTCATTTTGCAAAGGGTCTGAGGTGTTTTGGTAATTGAGTGTTTGGTGGGCTAATTGTGTGTAGTGTTTTGAAAAATCGGGCCCTGTTTTCAAAATCGTGCTTAAGCAATCGAAAAAAACTGTATCTGGACAGATCCAGCTAGGCGAAGAGATACTACAATGTCTAGTATGTTCTATACTGTATTTTCTGTTTCCTTTATCAGATTTTTTTATTTATGTATTACAGTATCTGTAATTTGTAACCTGTACTGGATACAGTATGTTATGGGTGTTGTTGTTTCCTGGGATAACAGTGTTACTGTATGCAGACTACTGCACACATGTTTGGTTGTGATTTTCCATGTTGACTGATTTGGGTGTATGGAGAGAAATAAATTATATTTTCCTCAGTCTGCAGCATTGGTCTTGTCAAGTGTTTGGTGAACTTATTGTATATTTGCACTTTCTCTGTGTACTTTTTATACATTACTCAAATCACTGAGAAGTAGAATTACTAAAAGTGTTTAAGGTTAGCAACAGCAGTGTTTAACTGGTTCAGACAGAATTAAGTGATATGAAAAGTGTGTGTTTCATATGGTGACAAAATATGGTTTTTATAAAATAGTGTATAGTTTTGAAAAGAGTATTTCATTTTGCAAAGGGTCTGAGGTGTTTTGGTAATTGAGTGTTTGGTGGGCTAATTGTGTCTAATGTTTTGAAAAATCGGGCCCTGTTTTCAAAATCGTGCTTAAGCAATCGAAAAAAACTGTAAATCCTTCTTAAAGGTGTAGTCAGTGATTCTTCATGTCGAAATCACTTTTTATCAAAATCAGTGAATATCTCGTCACAATCTACTACCTGTCTGTTCTTTGTGTGCTCTGAAAAAAATCTAGATTTCAATGCACAGCATAATATATAATATCATGAATAAATCTGTGTAATGACGAGTATGATCTCTAAAGTAATTTTAAATGTTATGCACTTTCATGTTTTGCATGTTTTTTTGTACGTTTCTGTTTGTTTTGTGAATCGTAAAAAAAAAGATAGATAGACTATGTTTATGTGTGTTATGTTATGTCTGTCTTCTAAATTGTATTTCTTTTTTAAATCTATGTTTTACATTTTAAAGGTGTGTATGGTCAAGCCTGGGAGGTGATTCTGCCCCGAAGTATTGTGGGCGTCTCTGGTTCCTGTCTTACCGTCCCGTGCCGGTTCAACGTGCCGTCCCATCTGGAGAGCGACATCCTAAAATGCTCAGACAAGGGAAAGTGGCAGAAAGGGAAATTATATAATCTCCCCATGCACAATACACGCGGTCCTCAGCCTGGCATACAGGTGGGTGTCTGTCTCTTTATTCAACCTGTAATTTTTTTTTTTTTTTTTTTTTTTGGTAAAATGTTTTAATTATTTTATTTAAATGTTGTATTTGTATCCATGTTTTAAATGTGTTCCTTTTTTGTATTTGTATTCTTTATTTGAGTTTAACCCTGTGAAGCACCTTGAGTGGCCCTGTGCCTGAAATGTGCTTTATAAATAAAATTGCCTTGCCTTGCCTTACTATAGGGGAAACAAAACTTATTGACATAATTTAAAGGTGCAGTCAGTGATTCTGGAGAACGCTTGTTGTCAAAATCACTGACCTGTCCATACTGCATGTGTGCTGAAATTAATATCAGTAAACAGGTATGTAGATAAATGGTATGTCAACAACCCACCGTAGCTGGCAAAATGCCCGTTTACAGAGCCCAGGCTGTGTATTAACTCTGGATTTTATTCTTCAGCGCACACACAGTACAGTCACGTAGCTTTCTAACTTCAAACAGTGTTCAAGAGATCCAATTTTCCCTTCGAGGAAAGTTTATTTGATTAATTTCTAAGAATATAACTTTAGAAATATGTACACCTCTCTGACACAGCCAAAAGTTACACAGTGCACCTTTAAAACTGAGCCTTAAAGGTGCAGTGTGTAATATGACATCATCAAGAAAGTTCTACAAAGTTCTAGAATGCAACACTCCCTGGGTAACCCCAACCCTTTCGAAATAATAACAGAAGCTACAGTGGCCTTCAAGGACAAGAACAATTCTAAATTTTAAACAATGCACCTTATGACATTCCAACTATGACACTTTTCAAGATGGCGGCACTAGCCAAAATATGCAGAAATATGGACATATATGAGACCCTTTCTAAGGGGGAAAAAATAATTAAAAACTTTTTTTTCAGCTATTATGCACTAACTTAAATGTACTTATGGATATTATAATTACTTTCTACAAAATAAACCCAAAAGTCTACACACTGCAGCCTTGAATTTCTGGCATCGTTGTAAACATTTCATATTGTTTCTATTTCAGTGGGGATTCGTCGGGGACTTGACGAAGAAAAATTGCACGACCACGTTCACCGGCTTCACGAAGGAATTTAACGACGAATATTTCTTCAGACTGGAATGTTCAGAGAGAGTCACGTTCACTTTCCCCAAAGGAGTCAACATCAGTGTTAGAGCAGGTAGAGAGGGAGGGAGGGAGGGAGAGAGAGAGGGAGGGAGGGAGGGAGGGAGTGAGGGAGGGAGGGAGGGAGAGAGGGAGGGAGGGAGAGAGGGATGGAGGGAGGGAGGGAAGTAGGGAGGGAGGGAGGGAGAGAGGGAGAGAGGGAGGTAGGTAGGGAAGGAGGGAGGGAGGGAGGGATGGAGATGGATAAATACATCTTCACCTCATCACCTGATATTGTGGAAAGACTTGAGGCAGTGGTGCATGATTGATGGCACTAAATATTCTGACATTACACACCATTCAAAAGTACAAATGGTTGAATCTTAAACTTTGTATTGTCGTTGTAGGCCCGCCCCCTCCCCTGTTGACCCCCCCTGCTGTTGCTAAGCTGTCAGTTGGTGCCATGGTTACTCTGCAGTGTTCTGTCCCAGTGGTCTGTCCCACTCTGCCCCCCTCCCTCACCTGGCTGCCCCGCGACCAAGCAAGGCAGGAGAGCACACGCACACACATACAGGTGATTATAAAACGGGTGGCTCTCCTCGCTATCCGCTACCTAAAAATCTGGTGTTAACTCACAGCCTAGTCTCTGTAAACTGGTATGTAAACAAAGGGGTCCACCATACTGTAGCTTGCAACATGCCTATGTACAGGGCCCATAGGCTGTGTATTAACACTGGGTATTTTTTCAGCACGCACAAAGTCCAGAATCCCAGACTCCACCTTTAAAAGATACGGTTGATGTTATTAGATTGAAAACTTGAATGGTCAACAAATCCCATTGACATAAACAAAAAGTCTGAGCACTTATTTTACAGTAATGTACAGTATATCTGAATTATCACCTAATTTTTTTGAAGATTTGAGTCCATTTGATTATTTTTCTTGGTTCCTTGTTGTCGGTCAGTATTGTGTGACTGTAATACATAAATATTAAATTCAATTTTTTGATTTTTTTTGTTGCAATTTTCCCATATTATTAAGTTATATTTGTTTGCAAGGCTAAACAAAATATTCTGTCATTCAAAAAAAAAAAATATGTAGGCCTACTGTGTTTTATTTAATACCTGTAACCCAAACATATTAATATAATGTTTCCTTTTGCATGACCCAAAGCCTGATGGAGAGATGGTCCTGACGTCCACCCTGACCTTCCCTGCCTCAGCGGACCATCACAGCCTGCCACTCCGCTGCTCTGTGTCTGTCCCCCTGACACTAGGGGCGCCAGAGCTACCTCTACTGCTACCCTCACCCTGGACGTCCTGTGTTAGTATGCTCACCGTCTGTCTGTGTGGTGTGTGTGTGTGTGTGTGTGTGTGTGTGTGTGTGTGTGTGTGTGTGTGTGTGTGTGTGTGTGTGTGTGTGTGTGTGTGTGTCTGTCTGTCTGTATGGCTGTCCCTCTGCCTGCCTGCCTGTCTGTGTGTCTGTCTGTCTGTCTGTCTGTCTGTCTGAAATTCTGCAAAAATGTATACACTCTCATCTGTACAAAATAATTAGGATAGTATTACATCATTAAAAGCTCTAAACATTTTTGTTTTTAAAGAAAGTAACTTATAAAAAAAGTATAACATTTGTTGTTTTCACTCTCACTTAAAGGTGCAGTGTGTAATATGACATCATCAAGAAAGTTCTACAAAGTTCTAGAATGCAACGCTCCCTGGGAAACCCCAACCCTTTAGAATAATAACAGAAGCTACAGTGGCCTTCAAGGACAAGAAAAATTCTAAATTTTAAACAATGCACCTGATGACATTCCAACTATGACACTTTCAAGATGGCGGCACTAGGCCTTGGTCCAAAATATGCAGAAATATGGACATATATGAGACCCAGGTTTAATAAAACCCAAAAACATTACTTGATCAATTTGTTCCTTTATTCTTTCACTATGAAGATTACTCAGCAGTGAAGTTGATAAATGTGTCAGCCTCAGCATTGCATAGTTTGTGCGGACGGTAACGTGTCCCAACATGTCTGTGTGTGTGTGTGTGTGTGTGTGTGTGTGTGTGTGTGGTGTGTAGGTGTGTCTTGGTGTGTGTGTGTGTGTGTGTGTGTGTGTGTGTGTGTGTGTGTGTGTG
Source organism: Ammodytes dubius (assembly GCA_026122265.1). Classification (NCBI taxonomy): domain Eukaryota; kingdom Metazoa; phylum Chordata; class Actinopteri; order Uranoscopiformes; family Ammodytidae; genus Ammodytes; species Ammodytes dubius. The sequence goes on along the minus strand of CM047520.1, from coordinate 23,991,634 downwards.
TAGTGTGTGTCTCTGTGTGTGTGTGTGTTAGTGAGTGTGTCTGTGTGTATGTGTGTGTGTGTGTGTGTGTGTGTGTGTGTGTGTGTGTGTGGTGTGTGTGTGTGTGTGTAGGTGTGTAGGTGTGGTGTGTGTGTGTGTGTGTGTGTGTGTGTGTGTGTGTGTGTGTGTGTGTGTGTGTGTGTGTGTGTGTGTGTGTGTGTGTGTGTGTGTGTGTGTGTGTGTGTGTGTGTGTGTGTGTGTGTGTGTGTGTGTGTGTAGGTGTAGGTGTGTGTGTGTGTGTGTCTCTCTTTCTATATGACCGGAGGGGGATTTTGTATGTTTGGGTTGAACCCTTTCTTTTGCCAGACTGTGTGTGAATAGCTCAACTTGTCTTAACTTGGCTATTAGCGGAAGTTATGAATATACTGTATGTGTCTGTCTGCACGCGTCACACAAGCTACTGATGACACTGTATGTTGTTGTGAGTGGTGGAAAAAGCCTTCACATTCCCGCAATACTTAAAGCAATAGTGCGTAACTTTTTTCATATAAATTGATGTTGGTTAGATTCAAGCCATCGCCAAATGAGTTGACAATAAGTTGATTAAGCCTATTATCAGCTCCGCAAAACTCTCTCTGTATCTCTCAGTATGGCAGCGTTTACAAACTGGTGTCCACACACACACACCCCCACCCTGACACTGGTGCAGGAGCTCAGAAAAATCCCAAGAAGAGCCAAAGAAATGTTTCAGTTGTTGATTCTACTGCTAAGAAAAAAAACCTGGATGTACAGCAGAAGATATACAATCCATGTGCCATCACTGAAGGCTTTACCTCATGTAGCCTAGATGCACCGACAGTGTTGTTGTAATTACACCTCATGGGGGGGGCGG
>CM047520.1:23973263-23980763 GCA_026122265.1 Ammodytes dubius | reverse complement strand
GTGTGTGTGTGTGTGTGTGTGTGTGTGTGTGTGTGTGTGTGTGTGTGTGTGTGTGTGTGTTTGTGTGTGTGATATGTGATCCCCTGACGTTGCAGTTTTTTTAACACAAGCCAAACTGCCACTACTACACGAATCCAGTGAGTAAGATAATGTCGGTCCAATTCTCCAATTAGTGACTGTCCATTTAGGTTTTTAGCTGACACTTTAATCCAGTTTAACTGTGTGTGTGTGTGTGTGTGTGTGTGTGTGTGTGTGTGTGTGTGTGTGTGTGTGTGTGTGTGTGTGTGTGTGTGTGTGTGTGTGTGTGTGTGTGTGTGTGTGTGTGTGTGTGTTGTGTGTTGTGTGTGTGTGTGTGTGTGTGTGTGGTGAGTAATTGAGTGACTTATTGAACCTGGTCATACTCCCGAAAATTTCCATTCACACACGACCAATCTGGAAAAGTAATTGTGGGAAAAGTGATGATGCCACCCTGTGAACTTTCGACTGCCAATGCAAAATGTGCAAAATATCTGCAAACTTTTCCATACTGCTGGCAACTAAACCATGCCAAAATTGATGGTGTCTCTGGTTCCTCCTCCCAGTAACCATGAGGTCTCTGGTTCCTCCTCCCAGTAACCATGAGGTCTCTGGTTCCTCCTCCCAGTAACCATGAGGTCTCTGGTTCCTCCTCCCAGTAACCATGAGGTCTCTGGTTCCTCCTCCCAGTAACCATGAGGTCTCTGGTTCCTCCTCCCAGTAACCATGAGGTCTCTGGTTCCTCCTCCCAGTAACCATGAGGTCTCTGGTTCCTCCCAGTAACCATGAGGTCTCTGGTTCCTCCCAGTAACCATGAGGTCTCTGGTTCCTCCTCCCAGTAACCATGAGGTCTCTGGTTCCTCCTCCCAGTAACCATGAGGTCTCTGGTTCCTCCTCCCAGTAACCATGAGGTCTCTGGTTCCTCCTCCCAGTAACCATGAGGTCTCTGGTTCCTCCTCCCAGTAACCATGAGGTCTCTGGTTCCTCCTCCCAGTAACCATGAGGTCTCTGGTTCCTCCTCCCAGTAACCATGAGGTCTCTGGTTCCTCCTCCCAGTAACCATGAGGTCTCTGGTTCCTCCCAGTAACCATGAGGTCTCTGGTTCCTCCCAGTAACCATGAGGTCTCTGGTTCCTCCTGCCAGTAACCATGAGGTCTCTGGTTCCTCCCAGTAACCATGAAGTCTCTGGTTCCTCCTCCCAGTAACCATGAGGTCTCTGGTTCCTTCTCCCAGTAACCATGAGGTCTCTGGTTCCTCCTCCCAGTAATCATGAGGTATCTGGTTCCTCCTCCCAGTAACCATGAGGTCTCTGGTTCCTCCTCCCAGTAACCATGAGGTCTCTGGTTCCTCCTCCCAGTAACCATGAGGTCTCTGGTTCCTTCTCCCAGTAACCATAAGGTCTCTGGTTCCTCCTCCCAGTAACCTTGAGGTCTCTGGTTGGATCCCCGGCACCGGACAGGAGGGTGTTAGTTATAAAACTAGTGGTGGCTGCTATTCCATCTTAGGTGTCCATTATCTCTACCATTGTGTCCTTGAGCAAGACACTTAACCCCAAACTGCTCCAGGGGCGCTGTACTGCGGCTGACCCTGCGCTCTGACCCCCTCTGGAGTGTGGGAACTTGAGAGGGGAGATGAGAAAAGACTAATGTCAATGTGGCCTGGGTAACATTGACCAGATTGAGTATTGGTTGAGGTAGAGGAAGTGTGTTGTCTTAAAGGTGCAGTCAGTGATTCTGGAGAACGCTTGATCTCCTCACAATCTGCTACCTGTCCACTGTGTGTGCGCACTGAGTAAAATCCAGTGTTAATACACAGCCTAGGCTCTGTGAACAGGCATGTTGCTAGCTACTGTACAGTGGGCCCTCCTTTGTTTACATACCAGTTTACAGAGCCTGGGCTGTGGATTAACACTGGATTTTTTTCTCAAATCACACACAGTACAGACAGGTAGTAGATCGCGAGGAGATATTCACTGAGTTCTCCAGAATCACTGACTACACCTTTAATCTGGTTTTACATCTAGTATCAAACTAAACTGTGGCTTCCTGATAGAGACACAGATGACTTTCATCGAGGGGAAACTGAAGGTTCATCGGAAAAATAAGTAATTTGAGATTTAAGAATCTTAAGTCATAAAACTGTGGCGAATTATACAATCAAAACCTCAACTTCCAGAAAAGAAGGAACCAGTCTGTGTCAGCAAGGAAGTTATACCTCCCCCCCCCTGACACTGGTGCAGGAGCTCAGAAAAATCCCCAAGAAGAGCCCAAGAAATGTTTCAGTTGTCGATTCAACTTCTAAGAGAAAAACCTGGACGTACAGCAGAAGGTATAAAATCCATGAGCCATCACTGAAGGCTTTACCTCATGTAGCAACGTCAACATTGTTGTTGTAATTACTCAGAATTCCTCATTGGGGGCGGTGACAGAAGTTACGCACTGTCGCTTTAAAAATATCTGGAAAAAAATCACATCCTTTCTTGTGAACTCTAGAATTCCACAAGAGCAAATTCATAGTAAAGTGGAAGTGGAAGTGACATGTTAATACAAATACCACACTGTGTAAACTGGCCAGTACATGACCACAGACTGTATTAGTGGTGGAGCGGATGGTTCATTGTGTGGTAGAGAGTGATTTGTCTATAATGGAAAAGGGCTCTTTGTTTACTTTGGTCTCGAAAAGCATTTTATTATTAATGGCCTGTGTGTGGCTGAGCTGTCCTCACTTCAATTACACACTTGACTTTTTTCCCTTTTAAAGGTGCAGTGTGTAATATGACATCATCAAGAAAGTTCTAGAAAGTACTAGAAAGTACTAGAAAGTTCTAGAAAGTTCTAGAATGCAACGCTCCCTGTGTAACCCCACCCCTTTCGAATAATAACAGAAGCTACAGTGGCCTTCAAGGACAAGAACAATTCTAAATTCTGAACAATGCACCTGATGACATTCCAACTATGACGCTTCAAACATGGCGGCGCCCATGTCTTGGTCCAAGGTATGGAGAAATATGGACATATATGAGACCCTTTCTAAGGGGAAAAAAAATAATTCTAAAAAAATGTTCAGCTATTGTACACTAAATTAAACTTATGGATATTATAATTATTTTCTACAAAGTCTGCTATGGAAAAAAATCCTAAAATTCTACACACTGCAGGTTTAAGTTTCAAGATTTTCTTTTTGTCTTTTGACCAGTTTAAAATGTTGTCGAAGAATCAATTTCTTTGCATTGGCCTTTAACACAAGTTGAGACTTTTTGACACTCCTACGTTTTTTTTAATATAATTTTTCTTCATATTTATTTTTCAGTTTCTTTTATCTTCGGACTTTTGTGTTGTTTTGTGTTGTAGTTTGTGCAGCAGATTGGTCAACTGATGTTGTGTGTAAATGTGCTATAGACATTCATTTGACCTTGACATTTAATTATTATTTATTTCACGCCTTTTTATTATATATATATCCAGGAATTCACTGTAAATAAGCATTTTCTTCCTTTTTTTTAATTGAAAAAAAGTTGAGAAAAAATAAATAAAATTCTGAACATTTTGATTTCAAAATAGATAAAAAAATATACATGTACCTACAAATATAAATGTGCAAATAGAAATTAGAAAAATAGAAAAAATAAATTATGTTTAAAAAAATAAGAGGTTTTCAGGGCTTGAGTGTCTTGCGAGTTCAATGTGATACGGTATTAAAAAAATTAATAAAATATCTGAATAAAAATAATAAATAACTCAAAAAGGTTGATTTATTGATTGATTGATTGATTTAATTTTATTTCAGACATGTAAAAAAAATAAAAATAAAAAGCATGAAAATACAGCAAAAAAAATATGTTCAAATGATTTCACAAAAGAAATAAAAATAAACAAAAAAAAAATAAATACATTTAGTCTAACTTTATAAATTAACTTGTATGTTCATTCACCTGACTGAAGAAGACTGTAGGAAGTAGTCGAAACATGTCAAGGTACAAACAAATGAATACTAGTCTGTTTACATGAACATACAATTTAGTTAAAGATAATAAATATTTCACTTTGTTGCATCCGGCTTAGTGCAGCCAAAACATTTTTTTTTTACCAAACTAAAGTTGATGAAATAACTGAGAAAGTGGGGTGATGACATCAGGAGAGGGAGGGGGGAAAGGGGGAGGGGGGGGAGGGAGGGGGGGGGAGAGTTTCACAATGTGGTACTTTTTGATTTCTCCAGGTAATTTTATTATCATTTAATCTTTTTACTTCCTTTCAGATGAGTATAGGTAGGGGGGGTTTGTGTGTGTGTGTGTGTGTGTGTGTGTGTGTGTGTGTGTGTGTGTGTGTGTGTGTGTGTGTGTGTGTGTGTGTGTGTGTTGATTCTTGTATTTTATTATTTTATTAGTTTACTTCCTTCAAATAAACTTCAACAATCAACAAAACCAGAAATGTGAGGCTTTTTCAGGGGTGTGTGTGTGTGTGTGTGTGTGTGTGTGTGTGTGTGTGTGTGTGTGTGTGTGTGTGTGTGTGTGTGTGTGTGTGTGTGGTGTGTGTGTGTGTGTGTGTGTGTGTGTGGGGGGGGGGGGGGGTAGGCTGTCCAGCGTGGGTGTTGTTGCTTGAATGGCGACTGGCTGATGACTCAGGTGATGTGTCATACTGCTTTCTATAAAAGGGAACTTTTACATTTTGTCAAACACAACACACACACACGCGTACAGTTCACACACACACTCTCACACACACTCACTAGCTAACTGACTGTACAGTTCACACACACACTCTCACACACACTCACTAGCTGACTGACTGGACTCAGAAAAAGGAGGTTTTGTTTACAACCGGAAAAGCAACAAAAGATGAAATGTAAGTTTTTGTTTATGATACTTTTGAGAGAGTGAGTAAAGATGTGTGTGTGTGTGTGTGTGTGTGTGTGTATGTGTGTGTGTGTGTGTGTGTGTGTGTGTGTGTGTGTGTGTGTGTGTGTGTGTGTGTGTGTGTGTGTGTGTGTGTGTGTGTGTGTGTGTGTGTGTGTGTGTGTGTGTGTGTGTTGTGTGTGTGTGTGTGTGTGTGTGTGTGTGTGTGTGTGTGTGTGTGTGTGTGGAGGAGGGGGGCGTTTACTACACGTGCTCTTAACTTGTATACTCAGCCTGAGTGAGTTTGAAAGACTGTGTGAGAGAGAGAATGAATGAATGAATGAATGAATGAATGAATGAATGAATGAATGAATGGATGGATGGATGCAAGTTTACATCTAATTAAGTTTCTTTCTCTTTTGAATTTCACCATGAAGTTGTTTGGTGTCAGATTGGCTGCTCCTGTGTGTGTGTGTGTGTGTGTGTGTGTGTGTGTTTTGTGTGTGTGTGTGTGTGTGTGTGTGTGTGTGTGTGTGTGTGTGTGTGTGTGTGTGTGTGTGTGTGTGTGTGTGTGTGTGTGTGTGTGTGTGTGTGTGTGTGTGTGTTCTAGGGAATTTCCCTTATACTTTTTGAACCAGTCAGCATTATGATTGAGTCCGATAGCAGCCTCAGCCTTATTGTAGTAAACATGTATTCTTGCATATTATTTACAAATACAAAAATCCAGTGTTAATACACAGCCTAGGCTCTGTAAACAGGGTTAATACACAGCCTAGGCTCTGTAAACAGACATGTTGCTATAGCCACGACACCCGTTTTACAGACCCTAAGCTGTGTATTAACTAAGCGAGGAGATATTCACTGATTTTGACAACAAGCGTTCTCCAGAATCACTAACTTCACCTTTTTAGAGGTCAAAGATGCATACTACTTCTTGTTTTCTATTCTACATACTAAAAGCTTATCATAAGACTAATCTAGTTAGCATGCAGTATGCTACAATTGGGACATAGTTTTACTTATTTATTTCATCCTAACATAACATGGCTCCTTGAACTTGCCTCTTGCTTTTATATCCGTCTCATCACTGGTTGTTTTCACTTGGAGGCTCAGTCCATGTGACGTCACTTCCGGTGTGCAGTGGATTGTGGGTCAGAATCGCCCAACAAAGCATTCTAGTTTAAACACTTAAAATCATGTAGTAGGGCACTCAGGTATGTTTCAGTATGCTGCCTCCGACCACATGTAATTGGGACAAACTAAATATTTTTTCCTACCATACTAAATAGCAGGGAAGTGTGGGGGTTGGAACGCAGCCATGTTTTTTTTATGAATGAGTTGTGTGTGTGTGTGTGTGTGTGTGTGTGTGTGTGTGTGTGTGTGTGTGTGTGTGTGTGTGTGTGTGTGTGTGTGTGTGTGTGTGTGTGTGTGTGTGTGTGTGTGTGTGTGTGTGTGTGTGTGTGTGTGTGTGTGTGTGTGTGTGTGTGTAGCAGTGAAGGTGGTGGCTCTGTTTTTGGGTGAATTCTTGGATTATGATGTCACTGCCACAGGTGTTATTACGGGCCAGGTTAATGTGTGTTTCCGTGACTTTGAAGTTGCAGGTGAAAGACCACTGTGCCGGTCGATAACTGCTTAAGTAAACAGGAGCAGGAGCCTTTTGAAGTGTGTGTGAGTGTGTGTGTGTGTGTGTGTGTGTGTGTGTGTGTGTGTGTGTGTGTGTGTGTGTGTGTGTGTGTGTGTGGTGTGTGTGGTGTGTGTGTGTGTGTGTGTGTGTGTGTGTGTGTGTGTGTGTGTGTGTGTGTGTGTGTGTGAGTGAGTGAGTGAGTGAGTGAGTGAGTGAGTGAGTGAGTGAGTGAGTGAGTGAGTGAGTGAGTGAGTGAGTGAGTGAGTGAGTGAGTGATGATGAGAGAGAAGGGGTGAGTTAGTGCATGCTCTGTGCGTGTGTGTGTAAGTGAGTGAGTGAGTGAGTGAGTCTGTATCTGTCTGTCTGTCTGTCTGTGTGTCTTGTCTGTCTGTCTGTCTGTCTGTCTGTCTGTCTGTCTGTCTGTCTGTCTGTCTGTCTGTCTGTCTGTCTGTGTGAGCGTGCCTGCATGTGGGTGTGTGTGTGTGTGAGTGTGTGTGTGTGTGTGTCTGAGAGAGGTGAAACACATGAGTCAGGTAGGCAGACAGAAGTGATGTCATTATTGCATCACCAGGGCAACCTACTGTGTTACCATTAGAACACTCACTGTTTGCAGGGGAATGAGACAATGATCGATCCATGGAATGTGTCACCGTCTATGATGTAAAATAATTAACCCAGAGGCCAATAGTGGTATTACACCTACATATTTGATTTGATTTGATTTGATTCAATTTATTTCAGACATATCAAAAAAGAAAAAAATTAAAAGCATGACAATACAACAAAAAAATATGTTCAAATGATTCCACAAAAGAAACAAAAATAAACAGAAAATAAAAAAATAATAAAAAAATACACACAAACATTAATAAAGCTGAACGAGGAACTTTTTAAATATTTCTGAAACAGTCTCATTTTTCACTCTGATGATCATAAATTACATGTAACAGCAAACAAGACCATCAGTGCAAAGAATGCTATTTTTATATAGTTTTTCTTAATGCCTTTGTCATGGGTATGTATACGCTCA
>CM047520.1:23967079-23969579 GCA_026122265.1 Ammodytes dubius | reverse complement strand
GTGGAACGCCTGATGAATTTATCCAAGAAACTACATCAGTTGGTAAGATGTAATGCCACGCAGTAGCATTTCAATAATTTAGACCTACAGACGGACGGACAGACGGACGGATAGATAGACAGACAGACAGAAAGAAAGAAAGAAAGAAAGAAGAAAGAAAGAAAGAAAGAAAAGAAAGAAAGAAAGAAAGAAAGAAAGAAGAAAGAAAGAAAGAAAGAAAGAAAGAAAGAAAGAAAGAAAAGAAAGAAAGAAAGAAATCAAGAAAGAAAGAAAGAAAGAAATCAAGAAATCAAGACGGACAGACGGGCAGACAGACAGACAGACAGACACAGACAGACAGACAGACAGACAGACAGACAGACAGACAGACAGACAGACAGACAGACAGACAGACAGACAGACAGACAGACAGACAGACAGACAGACAACAGACAGACACACAGACACACAGACAGACAGACAGACAGACGGACATTACATACATTCAAAGGTTCAGTTATATTATCTTGTAGATGTACTGGTGTGTTTGAATGAACCTTTTATTTCTCCTCGTGTTTCCGACAGTCAGAGGAAGAACTCATGAACTTCTACGATGTGGAACACAGACTGGAGAGCCTCCCTCACATCCCTCACACCGCAGAGCACTTCAACTCAATAAAGGTAAAATAATATGTTCCTCCACACGTTCTTAAACCTGCAGTGTGTAGAATTTTGGGTTTTATTTCCTAGCAGATTTTGTAGAAAGTAATTATAATATCCACAAGTACATTTAATTTAGTGCATAATAGCTGATTTTTTTTTTAATTATTATTTTTTCCCTTAGAAAGGGTCTCATATATGTCCATATTTCTGCATATTTTGGACCAAGGCCTTAGTGCCGCCATCTTGAAAGTGTCATAGTTGGAATGTCATCAGGTGCATTGTTTAAAATTTAGAATTGTTCTTGTCCTTGAAGGCCACTGTAGCTTGTTGTCAAAATCACTTTTGTTTTGTGTAACCAGTGCATATTGTATCTGCTCACGATCCACTACCTGTCCGTACTGTGTGTGTGCTGAAAAAAATAATCTGGGGTTAATACACAGCCTAGGCTCTGTAAACTGGTATTTAAACAAAGGGGGCCTATCCTAGCTAGTAACAACCTAGCTTGCTTTACTTAACAATAGCTGTGTATTAACACTGGGTATTTTTTCAGCACAACACAGTGCAGACAGGTAGCAGATCATGAGGAGTCTTCCCTCAGTCTTCCCTTGGCCCAGCTGTCCTGTTAATCCTAACCCTACATTTCCCCATGAGTGATGTCACACTAGTAAAATGTAGGCTTAGACAATGAGACCATAAAACGCTCTTTCTGCCTTTTCTCAGGCTAGGATGAACCGATTTCTAAACTTTTTACACATGTATACTACATAGGATCTCAGAGTTCAATACACCTTCATATTTTCCACCGGTGAAGTAGGTCTTTAATGTTTTTTCTGTGTCTATTTTCCCTGTAGGTGAATGAGTCTCTGGCCCAGCTGTTAGGGTTTGCTCAGGCCTTCAAACTTCATGTCGATTGGCTGATAGAAGGAAAGGAAAACGTGTCAGTGTCCTCGCCGGCAGCAGAGGGCGCCAGCACACACCTCCTGCAACTGACCAACCTCATCAATGCTTCTCTAAACCAGGTGAGAACAATAAAGACAGACAGACAGACAGATAGACAGAGAGAGAGACAGTTCAGTTCAGTTCAATTCAGTTCAGTTTATTTCGATCAAAACATATTCACAACATTACTTACATAAGTTAAAAAAATAAAAAATAAAATAATAAAAAACACACAAAATAACACAAAGTTGTCATCGTAATTTATATATTAATTTCTTATAAATAGTATTGATCGAAAAGGTGTAGGCTGAAGCTTTAGCTTATTGCGCCTACCCTTTTTACATTATGCTTACCTTTAACCATTGTTCTTTCTTTCTTCAGATCGGTGAAGCTGTCCCTCCCTCTCCCTCTCCCTCTCTCTCTCTCTCTCCCTCTGTCTCTCTCTCTCCCTCTCCCTCTCCCTCTCTCTCTCTCCCCGTCATCTCAACGGCTTTCGAAGAACTCCGGTTCTCCATCGAGATCTCAGAACGTTTACAAGTGTTCTGTCACTGGACGAAGCGGGTTCTAAGACATCTGAAGAACCTCTCTCGCTGCCCCAGACGTTAGGCAACTGAAAACGGGGTTCCACAAAAAAACACTGTTTGTTTGTTTGTTTTTGATTTTGTTTTTATTTATATTTAAAAAGGTGCTACGAGGAACTTTTAAACATTTCTGAAACTGTTAAATTTTTACCTCTGATGATCATAAATTACATGTTACAGCAAACGAGACCATCAGTGCAAAGAATGCTTATTTTTTATATAGTTTTTCTTAATGCCTTTGTCATGGGGTATACGCTCACCCAGGAACAACAGCTAGGCGTAGTAAAAACACTACCGCTTTTGTCCAAAGGGGGGCGCTAGAATGAACACAAAATGAA
>CM047520.1:23952079-23962079 GCA_026122265.1 Ammodytes dubius | reverse complement strand
ATGTTGAAAATAGTATGCACTAGTTTTTAGGTGTTGTTTGGTGTGCTCAAATGATGTTAAAATGTGTGTTAAAGTCATTAACGTTCGAGCTATTTGGCTAAAAGTGTAATTTGAGTTGACCTGTGGCATCCTGTCACTCAACACACCGATGTTTGTGATCCACAGAGATTCATTTCCATGTAGAGTGACTTCACCACACACACACACACACACACACACACACACACACACACACACACGTGCAAGCACGCACACACACACATGCACACACACACACACACATGCAAGCACGCACACAGACGGACAGACACAGACACGGACGGACAGACACACACACACACACACAACAGACAGACAACAACACACACACACACACAATACATGCACAGACAGACAGACGGACAGACACACACATGCAAGCACGCACACACACACACACACACACACACAGACACAGACAAACACACACACACACGCAGCAGTCATTCCACGTCTAGCCTTGTGTGTGTGTGTTATGTAACATTCAGTCTGGAGTTGTACTGGTTGAGACCGGTGTCATCCTGCACATGTCACCTACTGCTGAATACACTCACAACCCCTTTAAACCTGCAGTGTGTAGAATTTTGGGTTTTATTTCGTAGCAGATTTTGTAGAAAATAATTATAATATCCATAAGTACGTTTAATTTAGTGCATAATAGCTGCATTTTTTTTTTAATTATTATTTTTTCCCTTAGAAAGGGTCTCATATATGTCCATATTTCTGCATATTTTGGACCAAGGCCTAGTGCCGCCATCTTGAAAGTATCATAGTTGGAATGTCATCAGGTGCATTGTTTAAAATTTAGAATTGTTCTTGTCCTTGAAGGCCACTGTAGCTTCTGTTATTATTCGAAAGGATTGGGGTTACCCAGGGAGCGTTTCATTCTAGAACTTTGTAGAACTTTCTTGATGATGTCATATTACACACTGCACCTTTAATGCATTTGACTTAGCTTGTATCTGAAAATAGATGGATAGGGTTCAAATAAAGCTTCTTGCTAAATTATCAACAATGTTCAGTGAAAAATTATATTTCAAGTTTTTCAGATGATCAGAATTATGTGTGTGTGTGTGTGTGTGTGTGTGTGTGTGTGTGTGTGTGTGTGTGTGTGTGTGTGTGTGTGTGTGTGTGTGTGTGTGTGTGTGTGTGTGTGTGTGTGTGTGTGTGTGTTGTGTGTGTGTGTGTGTGTGTGTGTGTGTGTGTGTGTGTGTGTGTGTGTGTGTGTGTGTGTGTGTGTGTGTGTTGTGTGTGTGTGTGTGTGTTGTGTGCCTGTCTGTGTGTGTGTGTGTGTGTGGTGTTGTGTGTGGTGTGTGTCTGTGTGCTCATGAAACGTTGATGTGTGTAGCCCTATGTTGTTGGTACACTTAATCCAACGGGGAAAGCGCTTGGGTTTAGGGTTCAATTCCCACCGAGACCCCCACTCAAACATAGACATAGTGCTGATAGATTAGACATGGACATATGGCTCAAAGGCCCCATGGCAACCCTAAATATAAATATATGACATTAACGTTTGGGTTTCTCAATAAACTGTTTAAAATAATCGGATAAAAAATACATTTTCATAAATATTTTAAGTCTAAAAAAACAGCTTAGTGTAGTGTACTTTATGTGCCACACTTTCACTGCAACTCAAAATATCAAGAAAGATTTATATAAAAACAATAACTGAAGCCATAGAAACGGTTTGATATGCAAACGTATCTAGTAAATAAACTGTTCTATAATATCTAGATGGGAAAAAATCATTCTCAAGAATTTATTTTTGCTAAAAATGTCGCAAGTGCTTTTAGAATCTTGTGTGTGTGTTTGTTAGTGTGTGAATTAATTCCCACCGTAAGTTAGAATTCACAGTATCCGTGTGTATGTGTGTATGACACATTCTTAGCATAACATTGTTTTCTAATGAGACGTAATGAGACGCAGCGAGACACCTAATCCCCACCCGGGCACCTAATCCCCACCCGGGCCTAAGGGGCGCAGCTGTGGTGGAAACATCAACCCTCAAACCCTTAAACCAGACAAAACAAAGAGAGCTGTGTCTGTGCGTGTGTTTGTGTTGTGTGTGTGTGGTTGTTGTGTGTGTGTGTGGTGTGTGTGTGTGTGTGTGTGTGTGTGTGTGTGTGTGTGTGTGTGTGGTGTGGTGTGTGTGTGTGTGTGTGTGTGTGTGTGTGTGTGTGTGGTGTGTGTGTGTGTGTGTGTGTGTGTGTGTGTGTGTGTGTGTGTGTGTGTGTGTGTGGTGTGTGTGTGTGTGTTGGTGTGTGTGTGGTGTGTGTGTGTGTGTGTGTGTGTGTGGTGTGTGTGTGTGTGTGTGTGGTGGTGTGTGTGTGTGGGGTGGTGTGTGTGTGTGTGGTGTGTGGTGTGTGTGTGTGTGTGTGTGTGTGTGTGTGTGTGTGTGTGTGTGTGTGTGTGTGTGTGTGTGTGTGTGTGTGTGTGTGTGTGTGTTGTGTGTGTGTGTGTGTGTGTGTGTGTGTGCATTTTAGCTTTTAACCATCGTAGTGAGGACATTCTCACTTCTTCAAAGGGCTGTCTGAGGGTTAACACTAGGTTTTAAGGACAGGCCTTTAAAGGGCTGTTTGAGGGTTAACACTAGGTTTTAAGGACAGGCCTTTAAAGGGCTGTTTGAGGGTTAACACTAGGTTTTAAGGACAGGCCTTTAAAGGGCTGTTTGAGGGTTAACACTAGGTTTTAAGGACAGGTCTTTAAAGGGCTGTTTGAGGGTTAACACTAGGTTTTAAGGACAGACCTTTAAAGGGCTGTTTGAGGGTTAACACTAGATTTTAAGGACAGGCCTTTAAAGGGCTGTTTGAGGGTTAACACTAGGTTTTAAGGTTCAGGTATGAATTAGGTTTATGTTAGGGTTAGTGTAAGGGTTGGGGTTAGGCATTTAGTTTGGATGGTTAGAGTTAGGGTAAGGGGCTAGGCAATGCATTATGTCAATGAATGTCCTCACAAGTATAGCCTTACAAACCTGTGTGTACAGTGTGTGTGTGTGTGTGTGTGTGCATCTGTCTGTCTGTCTGTCTGTCTGTCTGTCTGTCTGTCTATCAATGTCTGTGTGTGGAGGATTTCATGGGGCTATTTAAGAGACATGTTTATACCCCGAGGATAAGCGTTGCTATGAGAACGATCATCACGGTAACAGTTGTGTTAAATTCCAGAGAGCTCAAACAGATTTCACTGCGCCAACATTCACCCACTGGCTATGTGTGTTCATTCTTAATATCAAACAAAACAGTGGACATATATCTTTATTTACACAGTCTTTCTTTAAAGGGACACTGTGTAACATTTTAAGTAATTTATTAGCTAAAATCAATATCCTCATTCATAAATATGTCCTCATTGGTGTAAAATCACCTCCGCCAATAATCTGAATGATCCTCCTGAGCGGAGAATTACAAATATTAATATTACATTTTGTACATTTAGAGTCTTATGGAGGCATACATGTTGGTTGGAATGTCATCAGGTGCATTGTTTAGAATTTAGACTAGTTCTTGTCCTTGAAGGCCACTGTAGCTTCTGTTATTATTCAAAAGGGGTGGGGTTACCCAGGGAGCGTTGCATTCTAGAACTTTGTAGAACTTTCTTGATGATGTCATATTACACAGTGCCCCTTTAACAATTAATCCATACAATAATGTTTTTTATTTTGGAACATTTAGTGGCATAAAGTGGTGGGTGGAAGTTCTAGATTGCAACGCTCCCTTGCTAACTCCTTTCTTTGGGAGAATTTACCACTAGAAGCTACTATTAATTTTCCAAGCAATTATTCATTAAAACTTTAAACTTTAGATCATATTATTATATTCCCCATTTCCTCCAAGTCTGTTAAAAAAAAATGCCGATAAATTCTACGCACTGCACCTTTAATAGGATCCAACTATATGGAAACAACCCAGAACATTGCGAGAAGAGAATCCTGCCACCACAGCTACATCATTAAAATCTGCTCTATGTAACTGAAGCCAGAAAGCCAAACAGGACAATGTACAGTCGGTAATAATTTTATTTAATTAATATTTTTATTATTTTCTTACACAAAACAATCACAGACACCATATACATACACCACAAGACAAACAACTCACAGGACAATACAAAATACAATACAGGGGGGGGGGGGAGGGGTGCAGATCCATACTTTTAAATACATTCATTTAAATGTCCAGTTTCTTAAGTTCATACTAATAAAGTTCCAGGGTCCTTCTTTACCACAGTCATGGTCATTGAGAGCTGATGCTGCTCGCTCCATTGACAGTCAGTAATAATAACATTAACGACAGCTGCCTTTCCATCCAGCAGTTAAATTATACGGCCGGCCGCGGGGTTTTGATTTTTGATAACGAATGCTGTGCTGCTGGCGCCTTTAACTTATTGCCCAGTTAAACCAGGCTGTAACCAACACGGCCAAATGTACTTCTGTGGTGAAGCCAAAAGCAAAAGCAGACAGGGGAAGTAGTGGGCTAAAAAACAGCAATATGCAGTTGTTAAAGGCCTACTTCACCGGTTGGAATATGAAGGTGTATTGAATTCTGAGATCCTATGTAGTATAAATGTGCAAAAAAAATTGAAATTGGTTCATCCTAGCCTGAGAAAAGGCAGAAAGAGTGTTTTATGGTCTCACTGTCTAACCCTACATTTTCCTTCTTGTGACATCACAGTAAGGGTTAGGATTAACAGGACAGCTGGGCCAAGGGAAGACTAAGGGAAGACTGAGGGAAGAAAAACCTCATTCATTATATTATAATAGTGATTTTATAATGATAGAACGCTGGTTCCGTATGGGTGAAGTATTCCTTTAATATCGACTATAGAATAAATAACTAAATACATCTTCACCTCATCACTTGATATTGTGGAAAGACTTGAGGCAGTGGTGGTGGATGAAGCCATCTTTAGTAACTATAGCTTCTTGTCCTTGAAGGCCACCATAGCTTGATGCAACTAAATGTTCCGATATTACACATTGCACCTTTAATTTGTAGGGGAGGGTTAATATCTTGTGGTGTTCTTCCATCTCACTTCTGCTAACCTTTTGTACGGTGTGTGTGCGTGTGTGTGTGTGTGTGTGTGTGTGTGTGTGTGTGTGTGTGTGTGTGTGTGTGTGTGTGTGTGTGTGTGTGTGTGTGTGTGTGTGTGTGTGTGTGGTGTGTGTGTGTGTGTGTGTGTGTGTGGTGTGTGTGCTGCGTCGGGTGTGTTGTGTGTGTGTGTGGTGTGTGTGTGGTGGTGTGCGTGTGTGCGTGTGCGTGTGTGTGTGTGTGTGTGTGCGTGCGGCGTATGTGTGTGCGTGTGTGTGTGTGTCCAGGCTGCCACTAGACTCCTGGATGAGATGTGTCACCTCAGAGCTCAGTCTCTGTCGCCGATGGAAACGTCGGAACACTTCAAAGTTCTGAAGCTGTTGGGAGAAGGATCGTACGGGAAAGTCATGCTGGCTGTACACAAGAAGAGAGGTGAGAGGCACAACACTGGCACTCAATACATTTGTATTTATATCAGGCTTTTCATACAAAAGTAGCTCAAAGTGCCTTACAGAGATCGACTGTGTCTCAGGTGGTAGAGCGGGTCGGCCGATGATCAAAGGGTTGGAGGTTCGATCCCCGCCCTGCCACCTGTGTCATGGTTGTTGTGTCCTTGGGCAAGACACTTCACCCACCTTGCCTCGTGTTAGCCTGCTATCGGTGTATGAATGTGTGTGTGAATGGTAACGTGGGAAAGGAAAACAGGTCTCCATTGAAAAAGAGTCTTCGGTCTCAATGGGATTTACCTGTAGAAATAAAGGTTAAAAAAAAACAAAAAAACAACAGCAGCAGCAGATAAATAGAAAAACAGCAAATAAAATCAAGAGAAGAAAATGAAAAGAACCCAACCCTCCTCCCACCCCCACAGACATGCACAGAGACATACACAAATACATACACACTCATACGCACACAAATATGCCAAAAATATAATTCAATTTCTATTTCTCTCGTATCATCCAGGCACCCCCATGGCCCTGAAGTTCTTCCCCAGGGAATGCACCTCTCTGCTGGCCTTCCTGAGGGAGTATAACCTCTCCCTGTCCTTCTGCACCCACCCCTCCCTGGCTCGGGCCCTGGGCATCGCATACTCCACTCCCACGCACTACGTGTTCGCTCAGCAGGCCGGGCTGTTTGGAGACCTCTACGACGTCATTACACCAGAGGTAGGGACACGTATTTAAACACATTTGTGGTTCGCTATTCCTCAACTCAACTCAACTCAACTTTATTTATAAAGCCCTTTAAAACAACCACAGCTGAAACAAAGTGCTGTACATAATGCAGGTAAAACAATTTAAAAGCAAAACAACAATTTAAAATTCAGAAAAAAACAATTTAAACAAAAAAAAAAAAAACTAATAAGCACAATGAATAAAATACACCATAGGACACTAAAACAAAATGAAGGTCTCATGCTGGGTTGAAAGCCAAGGAGTAAAAATGGGTTTTAAGACGTGTTTTAAAAATGGGCAGTGAGGGGGCCTGTCTAATATGGAGGGGGAGCTCGTTCCACAATTTTGTTCTCAAATTTCTAGATATATGTTGCTATTGAATAAATCTATTTTGGCAAGTAAAACAGTGTGCAGGAATTCACTTTTTTTGTATAAATAAATGTGAAATAAGCTAAATAACCCCCCCCCCCCCCCCCCCCCCCCCCCCCCCCCCCCAGGTTGGCGTGGAGGAGGACTGCTGCCAGCGCGTGGTCTCCCAGCTGTGTGGAGCTCTGTCTCACCTCCACTCCCTCGGCTTCGTGCACCGAGACGTCAAACCGGGAAAACGTGTTTCTGTGTGACGCAGCCTGCAGATGGGTCAAACTGGGAGACTTTGGCATGGTCAGTGTGGAAGCGTAGATATATTACTGTATTACTGTTTATATTACAGTTTACAGAGCCTAGATCAGTAAGCATAGATATCAATAGCCTATATTTTTTTCTTTATAAAAACTTTTTTTCTTTTATAATTAATTTTTTCATGTGTGGCCCTAATCCTCTTCCGTACACATGCCATCAATAAAAATGTAATTAAAAAAAAAAAAATAAGGTTTTTCCGCATGCAGGCTGTCTTTGTAAATAAGAATGTGTTTTTAATGACCAGCATTGTTAAATAAAGGTAAAATAAAAAATATATGAAATAAAATGACCAACACCCCCCCCCCCTCTTCCCCCCTCCCTCAGGTGAAGTCCGCGGGCACGAGGGTTCCCGAGGTGTGGTTCAGTTCCCCGTACTGCACCCCCGAGTCAGGAGTCGCCCGCGGCAACAGAGACAGCTGGGCCAGCAAGTACGAAGCAAACAACAACAACAGCAGCAGCAACCATGGCGACGACGCGAACGACAACGAAAAAGACCAAAAAAATTCTAACACGAATAATAAGAATAGTGATAGAATTTGGGTGTCTGTGGATCCTAGCACAGACAGCTGGGCCCTGGGGATACTAACATACGCCTTGCTCACCGGCAGTCACCCTTGGGCCGAAACGGGCGCGCAATGCCACGCGTACAATAAATATCAGGAGTGGTTTGACAGCACAAAAAGCCCTGATCATGATGATAATAGTGAAATAATAATTGACGAGGGAATGGATATGGATTTAATTGGGGAAGAAAATGAAACTGAAAATGAACGCGAGCAGACGACCAGTGTTGTTGAAGCAGCGCCACAGTTTGCGTGTTTCACCCCGCTAGCTTGCTCCTTCTTCCAGTTCCTGTTGGACCCGCGGCCCGAGTTCCGCGGCAGACCGGAAGACGGGTTGAGGTTTGTGGGAGGGGAGTGGGTGATGGAGAGAGAGAGGGTAAGACTGGAGAAAGAGAGGAAGAAAAACAGAGGGATAGAAAGGCCCGTGAGGAAGATAAAGGATGGCAGAGGAGAGTAATTTTGGGAACTGATTTGTACTATAATAATAATAAGAAAACATTTATTGGATTTATATAGCGCTTTTTTTCTAGGAACTTAAAGCTGGGGTGGAGGATTTGGGGAGAAAATGGCAGTTGGGCTAGAGATTTGAATCGAAATACCTCAACCGCTCCACTTGTTCTCTTTGGTCCCTCCCCTATGGTCCCTCCCTGACACGCTCTACACCAACAAAGTCGTGCCAAAGTGAATGGACAGTCCCAACAGCCAATGAGAACAGAGAATCAGAGCCTCGCTCTGATTGGTCAAAGTGTACAGCTCATGTTAACTTTGACCAATCAGAAATCATATACCCCAGCTTTTTAGCACTTCACAGGGTTCCAGGTTCCATTCATTCACACACAGTCATTTCGGTGGTGGTAAACTACTAGCGCTATTGCTCACTCTTTTATATGGGGAATATATATGGTGTTTAAGTTTAAAGGTGGAGTCAGTGATTCTGGATAATGCCTTTTTGTCAAAATCATTCAATATCTCCTCACGATCCACTACCTGTCTGTACTGTGGGCGAGATGTAAACAAAGCAATCAAAGAGGGCCCACCGTAGCTAGCAAAGCAATATGTCCGTTTACAGAGCCTAGGCTGTGTAAAACAAGCATTCTCCAGAACTTCTGACTCCACCTTTACATCCATTAAACCTTTATGCGTTTTTTTTCCAAGATTTTCAAATCCGAGAATTTACATATTTTCTTAGATTTATGAGACTGTACATTTCTATCTTCTGCCCTGTTTTACTTACAATGTTTTACCTAAATCTTGGTCAGAACAATAATATATATGCAGCTCCGGACAAAATTAAGAGACCAGTCTGGATTTTTCTTGAAATCTTCATCTCTACATTACTTATTGAAAATGCTCTTTAATGGCAAGAACTGTTTTGGAATTTGGTAGAAATGTTGTCAGTAGTTTAAATCATAAAACCAAAATGTTCATTCTACTTAAACATATGCCTATAAATAGTCAAAAGAGAGACACTGAACATTTGGAGTGGTCTCTTCATTTTTTCCAGAGCTGTATATGTTTAATTACATTTTATTTTTTTTTACTACGGCACGAACTGTAACTTATCTATGCGATTCTAACAGCTGCAGCTCTTGGGATCATCATTTGTGTTTTCGTAGCCCGGCGCTGTAAGGCTATCGTCCTGTCCTTGTAAAAGATATTCTCCTTAGCGTATAGCGTCTATATTTGGGTCTCAGACTTTTGTGATTACATCAGAGCAAGGGCTATAAACTGTATATATAGACCGCAGCCGTGCCAAGTTTTCATCGCCATAAAATCTGTCTGCCAGATAACTGAGACACTTTCCATTCACACGGCTTTTCAACATGCTCCTATGAATAAAATGGTGGGTTTGCAAATGTACGAATTATGAATAAAATATCAGAGCACTTTTAAAAGCACTTTTTATATGTATATTTATGAATGAAAAATTGTTTAATAGCACATGTGTGGCAATTTAAACAGAATTTTGCAGTTTTAAGCTAACGTTACCTAAGCTATTTATTTTCCATTGCCGTCGTAGCACTTTGTACATAAATACAAAACTATAACTATTCTCTGATATACTAATGGTAAATATGCACTGTATCAAATGTGTTCAAATGAGTGTATTAACATGGGTTTTAATGTTCAATATTACGTGATATTATTGCCACACAGAATGCGAGTGTTTAATGTAAAATACTTTAATAAATATGTATGTCATGGGGCCTACTATACTACGGACATTTGCTGTTTGATAAATATTATTCAAATGAAATAAAATAAATTTTCATGTAAAATACTCTCTTTCTCTTTTTTTTTATCAGATTGAACCTGCAGTGTGTAGAATTTTGGGTTTTATTTCCTTGCAGATTTTGTAGAAAGTAATTATAATATCCACAAGTACATTTAATTTAGTGCATAATAGCTGAATTTTTTTTTTTTTTAATTTAATATTTTTTTCCCCCTTAGAAAGGGTCTCATATATGTCCATATTTCTCCATATTTGGAAGACCAAGAAGAAGAAGTACTATAGAAT
>CM047520.1:23932190-23946979 GCA_026122265.1 Ammodytes dubius | reverse complement strand
CTGTCTGTCTGTCTGTCTGCCTGTGTGACTACATGTTGGCCTTACCTGTCTGTCTGCCTGTCTTTCTGCCTGTCTGTCTGTCTGTCTGTCTGACTCTCCACCTGTCCCTCTGTCTCCCTGCCTGTCTCCCTGCCTGTCTGTCTGTCTGTCTGTCAGTCTGTCTTCCTGCCTGTCTGTCTGTCTGTCTGTCTGTCTGTCTGTCTGTCTGTCTGTCTGTCTGTCTGTCTGTCTGTCTGTCTGTCTCTCCGCCTGTCCCTCTGTCTGTCTGTCTGTCTGTCTGTCTGTCTGTCTGTCTGTCTGTCTGACTGACTCTCCGCCTGTCCCTCTGTCTGTCTGTCTGTCTGTCTCTCTGCACTATAATAACCCTGAAATCCACTCCATTATTTTCTGTCCTTCTCTCCCTTCCAGACAGAGTAGCAGAAGGGGAATTTATCAAAGGCGTTTTGGACAACAAAGAAGCAATCCGTCTCATTCAGTACGATCCCGCTGAACCTGCAAAGTAAAGTCTGCTGAGCCTCCACTGTGTGTATATATATCTCTCTCCACTCCTGTCTGTCTGTCTGTTTGTCTGTCTGTTTAACTTTACCTGTCTGTCTGCTAATGTCATCACACCTACGCAACATAGCAACATGTCACGATAAAGGGAAAACAACGAAACAGAATCTCCTCCATGCTTTTAGAACATTTTTTTTTACCAATGAATGTGTGTGCTTTATCATACTCTATATATATATATACAAACATACATATACACATATATATAATAAATGTTTAAGATAAAAACTGGAAAATGGACGTGAAAGGTTTTTACCTGTGATGACAAAAGCAACTGAATTCAAATATTCGGGACCTTAACCTACTTCACCGGTGGAAATATGAAGGTGTATTGAACTCTGGGATCCTATGTAGTATAAATGTGCAAAACATTTTAGAAATCAGTTCATCCTATAGCCTGAGAAAAGGCAGAAAGAGTGTTTTATGGTCTCACTGTCTAACCCTACATTATCCCATGTGGTAAGGATTAACAGGACAGCTGGGCCACGGGAAGACTGAGGGAAGACTGTGGGAAGAAAAACCTCTACTATAATAGCGATTTTATAATGATAGAACGCCGGTTCCGTATGGGTGAAGTATTCTTTTAACAGAATTTCTTAGTTGACTCTTACCTTGAGGCAGAGGTGTAGCCAGTAAGGGGCCTAGGCGGGACCTCGCTCCCCTGGACAAGTTCCATAAAAAAAACACCACAGCATGGGTGAAACAACGTTCTTTAAAGGTGCTCTGAGAAACTTTTTAATATTTCTGAAACAGTCTCAATTTTTCCTCTCATGATCATAAATTACATGTCACAGCAAACGAGACCATCAGTGCAAAGAGAATGCTATTTTTATATAGTTTTTCTTTATGCCTTTGTCATGGGTATGTAATAACGCTCACCCAGGAACAACAGCTGGCGTAGTAAAAACACTATCGCTTTCGTCCAAAGGGGGGCGCTAGAATTAACAAAGACTTAACATTCATCGAAACAATGTTTTATAGTCATGTTAAACGATACCAAAGTTTCAAATAATGACCAACATGCATTTAGACGTACTTACTGTTTAAAGGCCGACTTCACCAGTTGGAAGATGAAGGTGTATTGAACTGGGAGATCCTATTTAGTATAAATGTGCAAAAAATAAATAAATCGGATCATCTTAGCCTGAGAAAAGGCTGAAAGAGTGTTTTATGATCTCACTGTCTAACCCTACATTTTCCTTCTTGTGACATCACAGTAAGGGTTAGGATTAACAGGACAGCTGGGCCAAGGGAAGACTGAGGGAAGACTGAAGAAAGAAAAACCTCATTCACTATAATAATAGTTATTCTATAATGATAGAACGCTGGTTCCGTATGGGTGAAGTATTCCTGCACGGTGGCCTATGTATGGATCAACTGGGCCTGGCCTCTACAGTGAGGTTACAATACATTAAGCACTTAAAGGTGCAGTGTGTAATATTACATCATCAAGAAAGTTCTACAAAGTTCTAGAATGCAACACTCCCTGGGTAACCCCAACCCTTTAGAATAATAACAGAAGCTACAGTGGCCTTCAAGGACAAGAACAATTCTAAATTTTAAACAATACTCCTGATGACATTCCAACTATGACACTTTCAAGATGGCGGCACTAGGCCTTGGTCCAAAATATACAGAAATATGGACATATATGAGACCCTTTCTAAGGGAAAAAATTATAATTAAAAAAAAAAAAATTCAGCCATTATGCACTAAATTAAATGTACTTATGGATATTATAATTACTTTCTACAAAATCTGCTAGGAAATAAAACCCAAAATTCTACACACTGCAGCTTTAACAGTATTTCTGAATTTGTACCTGGACCATTGTGAATGTCTAATGGTGTGTGTCTTTTACAGTGTTGAAATCATCTTTGTGGCACGATCCTGAATGTTTGATATTCTGGTAAAATGATGCAAATTGGAGAAAACGTTTGTTCATGTACATCAACATTAGTACTAAGTGTTGGTCCTGGATTCCCCTTTGCAATAAATTAAATAAATTAAAACCATGAATTGAAATAGAAATGAAGGTGCCAGATGTCTTTTTTTAATCATAACCTTGATCTTGCCTCTTGCTTTTATATCCGTCACATCCCCGTTTGTTTTCACATGGAGGCTCCGTTGATGTGACGTCACTTCAGGTGCTATGGGTCAGAATCACCGCTGTTTTCAACACTAAAAATCTCGTCCGGATGTAGTAGGACATCCAGACGGGTATTTCTAACCATCCTAAATCTGGCCACAAGAATCGGGACATCCTAAATCTTTTTTCTAGCATACTAAATAGTAGATAGTAGATAGTATGGGGGACTGGAATGCAGCCATGATCACCTCAGGAACACGTGATGCACGAGGCTCAACTGACATAAAACTGTTTTACAATCATGTCGTATAAACATCTTCATTTACATTTCTAATTACTTTCTGCATACTGCTCAGTGACCCAACAACCCCTGTGATCTCTGTCCCCCTCTATCTCTCTTCTCTCCCTTCCTCTCTTTTTTCCTCTCTCTCTCTCTCCCCCTCCCCCCTGCCTCTCTCTCCCTCCCTTTCCTCTCCCCCCTCTCTCTCTCTCCACTCCCCCTCTCTTCTTACCCTCCTCTCTCTCTCTCTCCCTCCCTCCCTCCCTCCCCCCTATCTCTCTCTCCCTCCCCCCTCTCTCCCTCCCTCTCCCTCCTCCCTCTCTCTCCTCTCTCCCTCTCCCCTCAATCCCTCTCTCTCTCCCCTTTCTCCCTCTCTCTCTTCACCTCCCCCTCTTCTCTCTCCTTCCCTCCCTCCCCTCTCTCTCCCTCTCCCCCTCCCTCCTTCCCCCTCTCTCTCTCTCCCTCCCCCTCTCCCTCTCTCTCTCCCCCTCTCTCTCTCTCTCCCCCTCCTTCCCTCCTCTCTCTCTCCCCTTCCCCCCCCCTCTCTCTCCTCTCCCTCTCCCTCCCTCCTTCTCTCCCTCTCTCTCTCCCTCTCCCTCCCTCCTTCTCTCCCTCTCCCTCTCTCCCTCCCTTCTTCCCTCCTTCTCTCTCTATCTCTTCATTCCCCTGACTGACTGGGCAGATTATAGACGTAATCTTCTCTCCAGTGTTTGAAAAGCCGCGGCCTTAAAGTCTAAATCTATTCGGTTGAAGTAATCTTTCTTTCTTTCTTTCTTTCTTTTTATTTCTATCCTTAGTAGATTAACATAAACACAAGGGAAAGAAGGATAAACTGGATATATATATATACACATAAACACTCCGTTTCTTAGCACGTACGCAAACAGGGTTTCTAAGAAGCAGGTCAAATTAACCCTGGTGATTTTTTATTTCTTAGTATTCGTCACAGCTGGTAAAGAGTCTGGAAATGGAAGACATTTTTTGTTCAGTATTTCATAATGATAGATCTTTCTTTAAACACTTTATTTTAAAGGTGCCGCAAGGAACTTTTAAATATTTCTGAAACAGTCAAATGTTTCCTCTGATGATCATAAATTACATGTAACAGCAAACAAGACCATCAGTGCAAATAATGCTATTTTCATATATTTTTATCAATGCATTTGTCATGTGTATACGGCACGCTCACCCAGGAACAACAGCTGGCGTGGTGAAAACAGGGTTAGCAGTAATCACTGATTTCGACACAAAATTAATTTTGACAACAAAAAGTATTTATTTTTATTGATCCCCATTCATGCAAATATAAGAATAAAAACAACAAACAAATTAAATAAACAAACAAAAAAAAAATCTCTAATCCTTGTGATGTCATAATGTCACTACATGCGATCCCTGAAGAAGTCTGTGTAAGGCTGGAGTTTGTGCTAAACCGATCTATTGGTAGCACAGGTTGATATCGTAAGACAATCCCGGAAAAACTAAAAAATAACTGTTGTTGTGTTTACATCCAGTCTGTAATAGCTGTGTGTGTGTGTGTGTGTGTGTGTGTGTGTGTGTGTGTGTGTGTGTGTGTGTGTGTGTGTGCTGTTTGCTGATGAGTAACGGGACATGCAGAACATACTTTGAAATGCACCAACGCACAAGTAATAACAGGAATGCGATAGAATAAGAAATCACAGCAGACACATTCTTCTATGTTTAGGGGCGACTGTGGCTCAGGTGGTAGAGCGGGTCGGCCAATGATCGAAGGGTTGGCGGTTCGATCCCCGCCCTGCCACTTGTGTCATGGTTGTTGTGTCCTTGGGCAAGACACTTCACCCACCTTGCCTTGTGTGAATGTCGATAGTTAGCCTGCTATCGGTGTGTGAATGTGTGTGTGAATGGTAACGTGGGAAAGGAAAACAGGTCTCCCTTGTAAAAGAGTCTACGTTCTCAATGGGATTTACCTGTATAAATAAAGGTTAAAAAAAAAGATTTGCAGGGCCTCACACGATTGGACCTTTTGATATATAAGAAGAAAAAAAAACGCAAATAAAAAGTACTCACTCGTAAAAAGAAAACCTCACGTTTTGGGTCTTTAGAGTCTCATCAAAACGTGATATTTTTCATCTACTACATCCGGTTGTGATATTCAGATTGGAAACCAGTAGTTTTCTGGGGCAATTCTGACCCACAATGCACTGCAGCGGAAGTTACGTCACTTTGACAATGTGAAAGAAAGCGATTTTTTTCTACGTTTTTCGCCGTAGTAACGTGATTAAACCAACAGCTGTGAGCTTGTTCTGGAGTCTTTCAGTATATAGGCTGTATCTGCATCTATACAGTACAAACAAATGAATAAAAATGTGTTATGTGATCAAGTCTTTTAAATAGTATTTTCTATGAATATTAAAAGGTGCTCCGAGGAACTTTGAAATATTTCTGAAACAGTCTAATTTTTCCTCTGATGATCAAAAATTACATGTAACCGCAAACAAGACCATCAGTGCAAAGAATGATGTTTTTATATAGTTTTTCTTAATGCCTTTGTCATGGGTATATACGCACACCCAGGAACAACAGCTGGCGTAGTAAAAAACACTACGGCTTTCGTCCAAGAATTGTGCAAGAATCAACCCAGACTTACAGTTCCTCGGAGCACCATTTTAGATTTAAACCGTCTCAACAGAATGATCCCTCTGTGTCATCCTCCTCCTCTAGAGCATAATCTATCTCATCCATCTCTCTCTCGCAGTCCTCACACCCCTCCGTCCCACATCCCTCCATCACTACCACACTCTGTCGCTCCCCCATTCTCCCTACTGACATGCCACCTACAGACATCCCACTAACAGACATCCCACTAACAGACATTCCAGAAGGCATTCCAGAATACATTCCGGAAGACGACATTCCCGCCGCCATTCCCATCTTCCCCATCCCCACCGCGCCCATATCCCCCGTCACCCCTATCCCGGCTCCGCCAACCACCAGAGCCCGCCCGGCGCCCAGGGCCAGCGACCCCACGTTGGGTGCCATCTCCCTGGGCCACAGCGGGTCCATGAGCGCCCCCTGTTGAGCCAGCTGGATGAGCTGGCTGATGGTGTACAGTCGTTCCCCGCCGCCGGCCCCTAAACCGCCGACGCCCTGGACCACTTCCTCATAGGACGGGGCCCGGGCCGCGTTACGAACCTTTAAAGGGAAAATGATTATCACAGGGTTTTGATAAATTTTTATTCTTAGATGTATTTACTAGTGTTTTAATATGCTTTTATTTTCTATGCACGCTTTCGGTCCCTCTCTCTCCCTCCCTCTCTCTCTCTCTCCATCCCTCTCTCGCTCTCTGTCTCTCTCTCTCTCTTTCTCTCCCTATCTCTCTCTCTCTCCCTCCCTCTCTCTCTCCCTCTCTCTCCCCCTCCCTCCCTCTCTCTCCTTCTGTCACCTTAAAAAGAAAATGATTATCATAGGGTTTTAATAAATGTTTATTCTTGAATGCATTTATTAGTATTTTATTATGCTTTTATTTTCTATGCACATTGTAAAACACTTTGTGACCCTGTCTGTGGAAAATGCTATATAAATACATGTTACTTACTTACTTATTCACTCACTCACTCACTCACTCACTCACTCACTCACTCACTCACTCACTCACTCACTCACTCACTCACTCACTCACTCACTCACTCACTCACTCACTCAGTTACTTACAAGGATGAAGGTGTTTGATTATCATGGGGTGTAGGGGGGGACGCCCTACCAACTGAGCTAAGGGCGCCCCCTTAAGTTTGTTATTTATTCATTCATTCATTCATTCATTCAGTCACCTCCTCCAGTCTGACGCGGGCTCGGTGTTTCATCTCTATCAGGGTCTTGGTGTAGGAGTTTAGAGTCGCTACAGCCGCCGCCATGCAGCAGCTGAAGGACAGCCACGCCATGCTGGGAGGGGGGGGAAAGGTTGACCAATTATTTTTTTTATTTTTATGATTTTTTGCATTTTCTTTTTACATACAAACATAAAACAAACAAAAACAGAATAAGTAAATACATTACAATACATACACACACCCTCCCCCTAACCCCCTCCCTCAAATAAACAGAAGGGAAATAAATAACTAAGACAAAATTAGTAAGAAAATAAGATGTAAATAAACGAAAAAACAAAACAAAGCTAAAACAAAAACAAAACTGGGGAAAACCTCACACAGTCTAATTTCTAGGGGGGGGGGGGGGGAAGGGAGGGTCATGTTGATCAGAACACAAGCAGATGTGATTGATTATTTAAAAAGTGCTCAGAGGAACTTTCAGCTTTTGAAATGTAATGTTTGAAAGCCCAGTCTAGGCACGGGCTGGTGGGAAATGTTGTCGTTTTTTTTTTTGTTTTTTTTAAAGTGTAACTGCACCCTTTTACTTGTTTTTTGAGATAGAAGCTGAATTAAATCACTATGTTGTGAAGGAACACTTCTATGCTGGTGTTGATATTGAAAAAAATTGCAATATGTTAAATATCGGCAATTTAAGAAATGTTTTGTATTGTAAATCATTTTAGAACTTTACTAAGATTTGAAAAAAACTTTTTCCTTTGGGTTCGAAAAATGACGTACTACTGTACTTTTGGTACAGTAGTACGTCATCACGTCGCCGCAAAGCCAGTCACGCTCTTCACAGGTCCATGGCTGATCCATGAGCTACTACTGTTATACTGTCCCTCCAAGGATGTTATTTCGGGGGTTAACACACTTCACTTCTATCGGCAGTGTGTCTGCATTATCTCACACTGTATAACACACACACACACACACACACACACACAGACCCGGACTTGTTCATTACTTCACTTGATTGACACACGCTACCGCTCGCTCGCTCTCCTCGCTCACACACAGACACACACACACTGCCGCTAGCTCACTTGCGCTACTCGGTCTCCTAACACTACGATAGAAACACCCGCCAACAATTTAGAATAAGAAAGTCCTCCACCACAGACGACCCATGTGTGTGTGGCATATGAGCTCACTGTGTAGCGATAGTGCCGTTAGACTTTGTGTCACTCGATATTTCAATGAAGTCATGTCATTCAGATCTTCCTGAGTGACAGCTACTAGCAGCTAGCCCCCTCCTTCACAGACACCGTGCGCCCCCCTCCCTCCCGAAAGTCGGCCGGCTGATGTCGGAATGTTTAAAAACAAAGGTTCTCAAACGGAATTCAGAATCCATGGTCTGAAAGCATTTTTCAAAATCGTGCAGTAGCTCAAACAGGGGGTGCAGTTACCCTTTAACCTTTATTTCTACAGGTAAATCCCATTGAGACCGGAGACTCTTTTACAAGGGAGACCTGTTCCCATTCCCACGTTACCATTCACACACACATTCATACACCGATAGCAGGCTAACTATCGACATTCACACGTTTGATAACCTTCTTCAGCAAAAATGTCACTGTATGGCGATTACGTCTTTCAAATGTGTTATTTTTAAATGTAAGAAGAATATATAAAATATTCTGAACATGTTCGATAACACACAGCATAAATAAGGGGATAATTCTAAATAGAAATTGATTTAAAGCAGAGAGCAGCTCAACAAGGTTTTTAGAGACGTGCTCACTATGTGTGGGGTGATATGACGGAATATAATTTTGATTGATTGATTGTCTTTATTTCGAACATGCAAGCAATAAAAAAATCGATGAATACATGAAAAAACAAACAAAAGCAAAAAAATAAATAGAATTAAAAAAACAAAACAGACACACTTTCTACATGCTCGAAAGGGGGTAGGAGGAAGTAAAAAAACGTATCTAGTCCTACCCCTTAACATTAATTATATTATATTGACTTTTCTCATGGTGCCCGCCCCGTCAATGTGATTTATCGTATCAAACTCACGCGAAGGACCATCCGTAGTCCCAGGTCTGCGGCCGCCAGTCTTTGGGTCCGATGCTGACGGTCATCTGGAAGACGGTGGTGTACATCATGTGAGCCACCATGCCCATCATGCCTGAGAGAGGGGGAGGGAGGGGGGGAGGGAGGGGGGAGGGGAGGGAGAGAGAGAGGGGGGAGGGGAGGGAGGAGGGAGGGGGGGGAGAGGGAGGAAGGGGAGGGAGAGAGAGAGGCATTAACGGACATGTTAAAGTAGTTTATTAAAGCCCCTGTAAACCACACACACACAATCACATATTACAACACTCACACACACACAGACCTGACAGCACGGTGCACATGGCAGTAATATAATAATAATAATACATTTTATTTATATAGTGCTCTTCTCTCACTCGCGCTTTACAAAAACAAAACAATAAACAAACAAAAATAACATGTAGAGTTGGGTTGGTGGGTGAACTAGGGGTAGGCGGAGGAGAAGAGATGGGTCTTGAGGTGCGACGGAGCGCACACACACACACACACACACACACACACACACACACACACACACACACACACACACACACACACACACACACACACACACACACACACACACACACACACACACACACACACACACACACACTAACCTGACAGCACGGTGCACATGGCGGCCCAGGCGTTGATCTTCAGTGCGTTCATCTCCCGCTTGGCGCAGAGACACAGCGCCTCCACACACATCAGCAGGAAGCCGGTCGCCAGGAGACCGATGTACGCAAACTCACTGATCACCGACAGCCAGAGAACGCCTGGTATATAGACCACAGCAGATACACACAGACAGAGAATACAGGGTTTAATACACAGCCTAGGCTCTGTAAACAAGGCTAGGCAATTTTATTTATAAAGCACATTTCAGGCACAGGGCCACTCAAGGTGCTTCACAGGGTTAAAATCAAATAAAGAATACAAATACAAAAAAGGAACAAATTTAAAACATGGATAAAAATACAACATTTAAATAAAAGAATTAAAACATTTTACCAAAAAAATCAAAAAAAATTACAGGTTAAAAGGGAAACAAGAACGTTTTGAGACCCAATTAACAGGGTTAATACACAGCCTAGGCTCTGTAAACAGGGTTAATACACAGCCTGGGCTCTGTAAACAGGGCTAATACACAGCCCAGGCTCTGTAAACAGGGTTAATACACAGCCCAGGCTCTGTAAACAGGGTTAATACACAGCCTAGGCTCTGTAAATGTTGCTAGCTATGGTTTGTGTACATACCGTATTACGTATTAAACCTGCAGTGTGTAGAATTTTGGGTTTTATTTCCTAGCAGATTTTGTATATGACCTAAACATACAGACTAAAATGGTGTTGTGGCCCAGGCTGTAAATAGGTTTAATAAGACTTTGAAAACAGCCTGTTTAACAAGTGAGTCAATGAGAGATGGCTGTCTTCTGCTTCCAGCCCCCTAGTGGCACTTTCTGGTTACTACAGTTGTGGTCACTTCCTTATTGGATGCTGGTAAAAATCGCTGAGGTTGGGGCTTGGTATTCATGAGCGTCAGTGTTGTACGTACCCTGAGTTTCCCCCGGCGTCAACTCGATGAAACTGCGACACTTTTCCTCCTGATAAGTTCCTGCAACAACAATCACAACAGAGTTCACGCATCCACATCACGACAGGCTCCATTTTAACAAACTCTAGTCTACATATTTTCTTTATAAGATCATTTTTTTCTTGGCATTTTCAAGCTTTATTTGATAGTACAGAGTGTGTTGTTTTTGGGGGCGCTCTGGTGGCATAGAGGATAGAGCGCTTACCATAATAATAATCTTTATTATGGACTCAGATGGTCCACTAGCATCCAACATACACACACACATAGAACACATTAAAATACATTACTCAATAAAATACTGTACTAAAATAGGTGCAAGCTATCATGCCAATACTTTCGAAGCCTGGATGTGAACCTATAGCCCATCATAGGGTTGGTTAAGGCTATAATGATGCTATTTTCTGATAAATCCATATTGGCTCCGGCCTTCGTTGCAGTGGTTGAGTGTTCGAATCCGACCCGTGGACCTTTACTGCAGGTCATCCCCCCCCCCCCCTCTCTCTATGTCTCCCCATTTCAACTCTGTACTATATAATAAAGCTTGAAAATGCCCAAAAAAATAATCATAAAAAAAAAAAAATGCCTCAACACAAAATCCCAAAGATCAGAGGTGACCTTTACAGCAGCAATATGTCATTTATTTTTGTAACTTAAAATCTTTTCCGTCCGTGATCATTATTATAAATCCTAGAGATGTCTTTATAGCATCTGGTTTAAACCTTCCCATGGGAACAGGGATTCAAATTCAAATTCGCTGACTATCACTGGATTACTTTGTGTCCCTGCTTTTCTATCATAAAAAAATGTTGCGCCATATGTGTACTGTTTGTCTGCAACTGCTTTTATAACTATACTTTTATTTTTTATAATATTTTTTGGCATTTTTTCCATATTAGACAGGTTAGGAGAGACAGAGGTGAAATGGGGCAAAGAGGGGAATGACGTGCAGAGAACTGATGCTCTAAGCACTGTGCCTGGAGCGCTATGTTTGTCTCTCCATAATGTCAATAAAGCATAAAAAAATGCCCAAGATTATTTAAAAAAAAAACAATGGAATTTTAATTGCTACGTGGATCAGTTGCATGAGTGCGATGTAGCAGCCATATTTTTTGGCTGCTAAATTTTTTTTTTTTTTTTTTTTTTTTCTTAGAAAGGGTCTCATATATGTCCATATTTCTGCATATTTTGGACCAAGGCCTAGTGCCGCCATCTTGAAAGTGTCATAGTTGGAATGTCATCAGGTGCATTGTTTAAAATTTAGAATTGTTCTTGTCCTTGAAGGCCACTGTAGCTTCTGTTATTATTCTAAGCGTCTTTGAGTGCCTTGAAAAGCGCTATATAAATCCAATCCATTAAAGGGTTGGGGTTACCCAGGGAGTGTTGCAGTGTTGCATTGTAGAACTTTGTAGAACTTTCTTGATGATGTCATATTACACACTGCAACTTTAAGTTTTTCCGGCCTCATCACAAACCTTCGTCGTGCTTTTCACAGGAGAGCCAGAACCCGGTGTGGAAGTATCTTAGCATGTACTTGTCCTCTCCAGTCTCCCAGATGTACTGCACTGCGTTGGCTAGCTGCTTCCTGCGTATGCGCGCCTGCTCCTCCCGCTCCCCCGGAGACAGGGTCACATTGGGGGTCGGGTTCCGGGGGTCGGGGGTGGGCGTCTCTGGAGGGAGAGAGAGAGGGCAAGAAAAGAGGGATGAAGAAAAAGAGAGAGAGTACACTTTTTATGGTGAGACAAGTTAACAAAGGCCAAAAAAAATCTAAAATGTCAATTTTTAGATTTTTGTCAATTTTGTCCAATAAATCCTTTTGAGACACCTGGAATAAGAGAAATAAATAAGGATAAAGATAAAAATAAAGATATATGTATATATATATACACACATAATGGACTCAGGAGTCAATTTATCCCTATTTATATAGGAATAAAAAATAAATCCTTGACATTGCATTTTTCAAAACCATGCGTCCCAAGAAACTCAGTCATAAACCCTTCTCCTCTCTATAGGTCAGAGGATGTAACTCTCTCCTTCTCTGACACTCTGTTCTTTAGGTAATCCGTCTCTTTCTACACAGAGAGTCTTCTTCTGCATGTAAACAAACAGGTTTATGGAGCGCGAGTGAACGAACTGCTGAGATTAGCAACAAATCCGGGATTATCTGAATCTCTGCCACTCATACTGAAGTGTAACATGGTTGAATAAAGAAGTATAAGAAAGATATATAGTATACGGCATTGTGTAATGTTTGGTAATAAATATATATATATATATTTTTTAACCTTTATTTATACAGGTAAATCCCATTGAGACCGGAGACTCTTTTTCAAGGGAGACCTGTTTTCCTTTCCCACGTTACCATTCACACACACGCATTCATACACCGATAGCAGGCTAACTATCGACATTCACACAAGGCAAGGTGGGTGAAGTGTCTTGCCCAAGGACACAACAACCATGACACAAGTGGCAGGGCGGGGATCGAACCTCCAACCCTTCGATCATCGGCCGACCCGCTCTACCACCTGAGTCACAGTCGCCCCAAATATTAATACTTATATTACCAACATGCTGACAATAGTAGAAAAGTGTTTCATGCAGAACAGAACAGAACATAACTGGCATGTGATAACAGGTACAGAAATGAAGGCAGGACAGACATTTACAAAGTGAAACATTATTGTCGTGCCTCAAAAGTGGTGTCGTTGATTTTGGAAATGCTTGTTGTCAAAATCAGTGAATATCTCCTTCATCTACCTCTCTGTACTGTGTGTGCGCTGGAATCAAATCCAGTGTTAATACACAGCCTAGGCTCTGTAAACCGGTAAGTAAACCAAGGCATTGCAAACAAAGGGGGCCAACCATTGCTAGTAACATGCCCATTTACAGAGCCAAGGCTGTGTATTAACACTGGATTTTTTTTCAGCGCACACACAGTACAGACAGGTAGCGGATCATGAGGAGATATTCACTGATTTTGACAACAAGCGTTCTCCAGAATCACTGACTCCACCTTTAATGTGATAACTTGTCTTACCTGTGGTGTAGGGCTGGCTGTTGTTCTGTCCACAGTTCTTTATCTTAACGGGCATTTTACATGCCATTTGTTTACATACCAGTTTACAGAGTCTAGGCTGTGTATTAATGCGACAAACATCTGACAAAACTTTTTATCATTAACACCATCCCCCTACTGTCTTACCTGTAGTGTAGGGCTGGCTGTTGTTCTTTCCACAGTTCTTCATCTTGACAGGCGAGAGGCAGAGCGGCTTGACCACCTTCAAATCAAATCAAACTTTATGTGTATAGCACTTTGCATACACAGTGAAGGTAAGTATACGTATAAGTAGTAGGCTAAGTAGTATATAAGTAGTATATAAGTATGTATGTGAGTCACCTTGTGCCAGCCCTCCACCCAGAAGGAGGTGCAGAAAGCCGAGACAGACAGAGTGAGGGCCAGAGACGTGAGGGAGAGAGACAGCAGAGACCGGTTACGACGCGACATGGACTCCAACATCACGGCTTCTTTGCTCTCCAATTTATCAATGGATTATTTTTTTTTTTTTTCCAATGATTGATAGATAGATAGATAGATAGATAGATAGATAGATAGATAGATAGATAGATAGATAGATAGATAGATAGATAGATAGATAGATAGATAGATAGATAGATAGATAGATAGATAGATAGATAGATAGATAGACAGACAGACAGACAGACAGACAGACAGACAGACAGACAGACAGACAGACAGACAGACAGACAGACAGACAGACAGACAGACAGACAGACAGACAGACAGACAGACAGACAGACAGACAGACAGACAGACAGACAGACAGACAGACAGAGACAGACAGACAGACAGACAGACAGACAGACAGACAGATAGACAGATAGACTAGATAGATAGATAGATAGATAGATAGATAGATAGATAGATAGATAGATAGATAGATAGATAGATAGATAGATAGATAGATAGATAGATAGATAGATAGATAGATAGATAGATAGATAGATAGATAGATAGATAGATAGATAGATAGATAGATAGATAGATAGATAGATAGATAGATAAAGACCTAGAAAGGGATTAGGGATCTATAGAAGTGGGACAAAGGCCAGAGGGGACTCCGCTAAGAGCCGTCGATTGGGTCAGAAAATCAAAGATTAAAATGACTTTCTAGAGAGTTAGCGACGGGCTAGGGACAGCTGGGGAGGGTCAGGGGGTTGCCTAGGGAACTCCCCGCTCTCCGCCCACTACTTTTAGACGTCCAGGAAAATCCGTGTTTCGAATAAAATGTAAAAGAAAAATTAAAAAAGAGAGTTCAAAATAATAAAATAAATAAATAAATAAATAAATAAATAAATA
>CM047520.1:23917190-23927190 GCA_026122265.1 Ammodytes dubius | reverse complement strand
ACCTTCATATCCTTTAACCAATTTAAACAAACTATCTTAAATCTGCCAAACTCTACCTGTAACTGTTTTAATTAGGCTATATTGTACTTTCACCCATTTCATTTTAATTGCTGCCACTCTTCACCACTGTGTAAATGTTTCAATAGTTTTTTTTCTCTTCAACTGTTGTTGTGTATTTGATGTTTTTGCATTGAATATTGTTTATGTATTGTTGTTTTTCCTTTGAATTTGCTTTGAACTCGACATCATTGTAAATGAGGGTCACCCCTCAATTGGCCTCTCGAGGATAAATAAAAGTTAAATGAAATGAAAATGAAACATCTATACCTGAAATATGTCCGACACGCTTGTAACACTTTCATGTATTTTAGTTTGATCAAGTGTCTGTTTTTCATTACAGTAATGGTGGAGTTTTGAGAACGCTTGTTTTCAAAAATCACTTTTTTGTCAAAATCAGTGAATATCTCCTCATGATCCGCTACTTGAAGACTTTTTTGTTTCCATTTTAACCTGCAATTTTTATTTTATTTGCTTCTTTTATTCGCTTTTAAATGTTTTATAATGTGTTTTATGTATTTTAATCTTGCCCCCTGTAAAGCACTTTGAGTGGCCTTGTGTCTGAATTGTGCTATATAAATAAACTTGCCTTGCCTTGCCTACCTGTCCGTTAATACACAACCTAGGCTCTGTAAACGGGTATGTTACTAGCTATGGTAGGCCGGCCCCCTTTTGTTTACATAACCCTTTGTGTACATATACCAGTTAACAGAGCAACATTTAGAATAACTCTGGTGTTAATGCAAACCTGAGGCTCTGTATCTAGTGTGTTTACAAAGGGTATGTATAGAGGTTGGCCCACTGTAGCTATAGCAACATGCCCGTTTACAGAGCCTAGGCTGTGTGTTTCGCTTTAATTTCCTCTGATTTTGAATCTCCCCGGACACTTACAATGCCCTTTTTTTTTTAGATATTTAAAAAAAAAAAATGCTGATTGCTTGTGCCATATTTCCAAATAAAGCAGCATTTTGTGTTTTTGTTCGCATTTTTTTTTTAAAGTAGAAATGTGGAAAATTGTAACAAACTAGTTACTATTTGTTGTATTGCTACTAGAATTTCTTTCCAGCGCACACACACAGCACTTCCAGATTGCGGATTATGAGGAGATATTCACCGATTTCTTTCCCAAAAAGTGATTTTAACAACAAGCGTTCTCCAGAATCACTGATTGCACCTTTAATACTAAACTAAACACTGCATTTAAAGCTTAAAGGCCTACTTCACCGGTGGGAATATGAAGGTGTATTGAACTCTGAGATCCTATTTAGTATAAATGTGCAAAAAAAAATTGAAATCGGATCATCCTAGCCTGAGAAAAGGCAGATAGAGTGTTTTATGGTCCCACTGTCTAACCCTACATTTCTCTTACTGTGACATTCTGCCTTTTCTCAGGCTAGGATGAACCAATTTCGATTTTTTTTGCACATTTATACTACACAGGATCTCAGAGTTCAATACACCTTCATATTCCCACCGGTGAAGTAGGCCTTTCATTTTTTTTTTTTTTTTAAGATATTTTTTGGGCATTTTTATTCTTTATTGACAGTGTAGAGACAGAGGTGAAATGGGGCAGAGAGGGGAGTGACATGCAGAGAACGACCGCGGGTGGGAATCGAACCCGGGTCTGCTGCTGGGCCCGGCCCGGGGGAAAGGGGGACGCGCTACCAACTGAGCTAAGGGCGCCCCCTAGTAGGCCTTTAATTTAAGACAGTGAGACCATAAAACACTCTTTCTGCCTTTTCTCAGGCTAGGATGATCCGATTTCTATTTTTTTTGCACATTTATACTACACAGGATCTCAGAATTCAACCGGTGAAGTAGGCCTTTCATTTAAAAGGTCCTTTCCCTCAGCGCTGGCTGCGGTAGGTGCGTATCTTGCGGCTGAGGTTACGGGCCAAGCGGTCGACTGCGCTGCCGATGTGTCCCATCTCCTTTCTGGTGGTGAGGCCGTCGATGTTCCCGCTGTACCACAGGACCCACCCGCCCAGAGACATCAGCACGAACAGGGCACCTGCAACCACAGACCAACAGGGAATCAATCAGTCAATCTATCTGTCTGTCTGTCTGTCTGTCTGTCTGTCTGTCTGTCTGTCTGTCTGTCTGTCTGTCTGTCTGTCTGTCTGTCTGTCTGTCTGTCTGTCTGTCTGTCTGTCTGTCTATCTATCTATCTGTGATAAGTGATAATAACTAATAGCTGTTGATTCCATACTGAGATTCTAGAAGCACAGACAGACAGACAGACAGACAGACAGACAGACAGACAGACAGACAGAGACAGACACACACACACACAGACACACACACACACACACACATACACACACACACACACACACACACACACACACACACCTACCAGTGTACACCAGTAGATCTCCAAAGTCCCGTCCGTTGACCTCGAGCGGGGCGAACACTCCGACCAGCAGAGCCGCTCCTCCAAACAGATCCATGATCACAGCCCACACTAACGCCAGCTTACAGTGGGACAGACCGTCACACAGGGACATACTGGGACTGACTGGGAGGGAAGAAAGACAGTGTTAATGCACAGCCTAGGCTCTGTAAACGGGCATGATGCTAGCTACAGTGACACAGGGACATACTGGGACTGGGAGGGAGACAGGGGGACAGAGAAGGAAAGATTATGTAATGGTGAGAAAGAACAATAACAAATGAAAGCGGCAGCAGCTATTTCCATGACTATATCTCCTCACGATCTGCCACCTGTCTGTACTGTGTGTGTACTGAAAATAATGCCCTACCAACTGAGCTAAGGGCGCCCCCATCATTTCCTTTTCTTAAACCTTACAGGTGAAGAATGAATGATTGTTGTCAAAAAAGCATTCTCCAGAATCGCTGACTCCACCTTTAAGAGCTGCTTATTCATTGTTTTCAGTGCCCTTCATATATGAGAATGTATTTTTTAAAGGTGCAGTGTGTAATATGACATCATCAAGAAAGTTCTACAAAGTTCTAGAATGCAACGCTCCCTGGGTAACCCCAACCCTTTAGAATAATAACAGAAGCTACAGCGGCCTTCAAGGACAAGAACAATTCTAAATTTTAAATAATGCACCTGATGACATTCCAACTATGACACTTTCAAGATGGCGGCACTAGGCCTTGGTCCAAAATATGCAGAAATATGGACATATATGAGACCCTTTCTAAGGTAAAAATAAATAATTCAAAACGTTTTTTTCAGCTATTATGCACTAAATTAAATGTACTTATGGATATTATAATTACTTTCTACAAAATCTGCTAGGAAATAAAACCCAAAATTCTACACACTGCAGGTTTAATAACGTCTACTGAGAGAAATACACATTTTAAACAGTTGGAGACTAGAGAGAGAATGCCTGTTGTCAAGATCCCTTATTGACTAAATCAGTGAATATTCCTCATGATCCTCTACCTGTCCATATACTCTGTGTGCACTGAAAAAAATCCATTGTTAATACACAGCCTAGGCTCTGTAAACTGGTATGTAAAAACAAAGAATGTAAACAAAGGGGGCCCACTGTACAACATGCTCGTTTACAGCTAGCCTAGACTGTGTTCTTGTGTTACTGTGTTTTAACTTTTGTTGTGACATCACAGAAAGAGCAATGTAGGGTTAGACAGTGAGACCATAAAACACTCTTTCTGCCTTTTCTCAGGCTAGGATGAACCAATTTTTTAAAAAAAAATTGCACATTTATACTACATAGGATCTCAGAATTCAATACACCTTCATATTTCCAACGGTGAAATAGGCCTTTAACTAGTCCCCTATGCGAAACCCAACTCTTCATTATAACTATTTAATGCGATAATATAATTTGCAAGTTGTGGTGTAAGGACTTATCGTTGCTAAAAAAACTACTCAAGAGAAAAAAAACATATAGACTCGTTTCAAAAGGTGAAGCTATTCTGAAGGTCGCATTCAGCTTCACGCAGAGCCACAGACAGGTGAGAGAGGCTACTGTGCACTTTCCTTAGTAGCCTGTTTATGAAAGCCTAATAAAGACGTTACAAAACATTTCATTAAACTTTAGGCTACGTCGTATGGTTTCACTTTAACTCACGTGTTATCGTTGTTCGTCTGGCTGCAAGAAAAGCTTAGTAGATCGCTTGGTAATCTGAAGTTCGGAGTCTGTCTTTACTTCCGTGTTTTGCTCTACCTTTTTTTCAGGTGTGTGTGTGTGTGTGGGGGGGGGGGGTTAACCACTCACGTGCGTCCCACCCTCAGGTATAGTGACGCGATTCCGGTCGTAGTTTTCACCTTTCCAATATTTTAAAAAAACTCAAAATGTCCTTAGTAAGAAACGGCTATTAACGGTCTGTCTCTTGTTGTGGAGTCAGAAAAAAGTTATTTTTTTTTTTTTTAATTCAAAGGTGCACCCGTTCACTTTGCGCATGCGCGAATCGAGCAAAAACCCCATGCCACTCGTGCACCTGTTGAAGCTACTTATAATCAGGTAATTGCAGAAGAAGAAAGCGGTCGCTAGGCAGGTGTGGGTCGTTTCACGCTGTATTACAGAAGTATAACTGAACAACTCACGACAAATAATAACGCTTTCATTTCAACATTTTTGAGTTATTACCATAGTTACTCATCAGTAGCGCTTTACCTGTGTGCGCAGGTATGAATCCACCGACCACGAGAGACGGCGCGAGCCCACAAGGTAACTAACAACTAACTGCTACTGTTTAAATGGCGTTTGTAGCATGTGGGATAATTAGCTACATTAGTGGTTGTTTATAGACTAACTGAGCTAAAGATACAATGTGTTTTAACTAAAAAAAAATTGTTTATTGTGTGTGTGGTTCAGACTTTGACTACTAAATCGCTACTTGCTTATAATTTATATTTTAAACTTTATTAGGCTATTGATACGCACAGAAAAATGCACACGTTATAGGCCAATTTAGGACAACTTTTTTGATTTGCTACAACGTTTTGCTACAACGTTTCTAGCATGCGAGATAAATTAGCTACATTAATGTTTGGTTATAGACAAACTGCGCTAAAGAAACAATGTGTTTTAACTTTAGAAACACGCTTCAGGGTGGAGCTCAGACTCACCAAAACGTGCCTAGAAATGTACTTTTAGAAAATTTACTTTTAGTCATTTTCGCGATTGATGAGCACAAACAATTATGGGATAGCCTAGCCTTTACGTTTTAGGTCCCACACGTTGTTCACGGTTGTTATGACTATTTTACTGATATTCTGTTTGTTTTATTTTTTATTTTATGTGACGCAAAAGTTCAAATTTAACCTATTATGTTATAATGAGAACTAAATAACCGTACTTTGATGTCTCTTCAAAGTCAAAGTATAGCCTACTTTATTATCCCAGAGTTGGGAAATTTGTGTGGTCAAAAGTGCAGCACATTTAAGACACATATGCATACAAGAGGGCACGCCACACACACAACAACAACATTTAAGAATAAATTGTTCAGTTCATCAGTGAATCAGTAGCAGGCTCTTGAATTGTTCGCATGTGTCCATTTATATGGCGCTTTGTAACCTATAGTTTGAGAAGTGCTATAACATTTACTTACTTCTGCTTAATCTCTGCGAGTCTTTTGATGTTTTGAATTGTTAAGGTTTTGTTCATGTCATTGTTTTATTGAGCAACAAAGCTCAACGTACTTTAGTTCTAGCTTCTTAAAAGTGATGATTTTCTACTTTTACTGTTTTAAAAAAATAATAATTTAAGTGAATATCTTAAGATTTTAGTGAAAGGGAGGCAGACATTTTAGGATCTCACCTTGGCCTCCTTGGAATTGTAATTTACATTTTATGAGTTTTTTTGACCTGTGGATTTCTTGTACATAATTAGTAGATGAGATGCCAGCGTAAACAGTTGGAAATACCCATTAAAGCTGCAGTGTGTAGAATTTTGGGTTTTATTTCCTAGCAGATTTTGTAGAAAGTAATTATAATATCCATAAGTATATTTAATTTAGTGCATAATAGCTGAGAATTTTTTTTTGAATTATTTATTTTTCCCTTCGAAAGGGTCTCATATATGTCCATATTTCTGCATATTTTGGACCAAGGCCTAGTGCCACCATCTTGAAAGTGTCATAGTTGGAATGTCATCAGGTGCATTGTTTAAAATTTAGAATTGTTCTTGTCCTTGAAGGCCACTGTAGCTTCTGTTATTATTCTAAAGGGTTGGGGTTACCCAGGGAGCGTTGCATTCTAGAACTTTGTAGAACGTTCTTGATGATGTCATATTACACACTGCACCTTTAATACATGGCATTCATAAGAACACTTATTTTATTTAAAGGTGCATTGTGTAGACTTTATTGGCGTTTTTAAGTATGTTTTAATTAGTGTATAATAGCTTGAAAATGAAAGGTTGTTGTTTATTCTATTACCTTTTTTAGAAGGAGCCTTTTATATCCACATAGGAGCGGGGCGCTGAGGCCGCCATGTTGCACCGCCATGTTTCTACAGTAGCACAGAACGGACAAATTTAACGGCCTTACACGTTTTTATATATAGTGGGCGTCCTGGGGAAATGCACCTGTTGGAAGACCAAGAAGAAGAAGTACTATAGAATAAATAACTAAATACATCTTCACCTCATCACTTGATATTGTTGAAAGACTTGAGGCAGTGGTGGATGATGCCATCTTTAGTAACTATAGCTTCTTGTCCTTGAAGGCCACCGTAGCTTCTGGAAAATCTCTGGAAAAAAATGGCAATACATTTTACACAATGCACCTTTTTAAAAATCAATAAATAAGGAAAAACAACCAGCAGATGAATTGAAAATGAAAATAATGTGTGTTACGGCCGGCCATACCCAGGCTCGTTAACCGGCCGGTAAACATGAAATAAACCACAATGAAACGATGAATCAACGTTTAAACCATAAGGTAATTTATTAAACCAATCCCACATACTTAAAGGCCTACTTCACCGGTTGGAATATGAAGTTGTATTGAACTCAGAGATCCTATGAAGTATAAATGTGCAAAAAAAATTGAAATCGGATCATCCTAGCCTGAGAAAAGAGTGTTTTATGGTCTCACTACATTTCTCTTTCTGTGACATCACAGAAAGAGAAATGTAGGGTTAGACAGTGAGACCATAAAACACTCTTTCTGCCTTTTCTCAGGCTAGGATGAACCGATTTCAATTTTTTTCGCACATTTATACTTCATGGGATCTCCGAGTTCAATACACCTTCATATTCCAACCGGTGAAGTAGGTCTTAACAGTCCACAGTCTAATTATTTGTGTTGTTCTTGTGGCCACCGCAGTTTCTGTAAAATATCTGAAAAAAATGGCAATACATTTTACACAATGCACCTTTTTAAACCAATAAATAAGGAAAAATAACCAGCAGATAAATTTGAAAATTAAAATAATCTCCACAATCTAATTCTTTGTGTTTGTTCTTGTTCTTGTGTGGTTACCAGAGCAGTACATGCCTCCGTCTTCGTCCTCGTCTGGCGGCGGTTTGTATCTCGACGCCTACGAAGTGTCTTTCCCTCTGGAGGAAGGCATAGAGAGAGCGCCCGCCTACCACCTCAACCAGGGCCCGCCTATGATGGACGGTACGCCATGTCTACTACACATACATATGTACTTTTTATTTTATTTAAATGTTTTACTTCTTCTAACCTGCGCGCTCACCTGTACCTCTAACCTGTCCCCTCTCCCCCCTCTTAAAGGCCCATTATAACCCTGTGTGTCCCTCTTAAAGGCCCATATTAAAGACCTACTTCACTGGTTGGAATAT
The DNA here is from genome assembly GCA_026122265.1 of Ammodytes dubius. Lineage (NCBI taxonomy): Eukaryota > Metazoa > Chordata > Actinopteri > Uranoscopiformes > Ammodytidae > Ammodytes > Ammodytes dubius. Next base: position 23,919,376 of record CM047520.1, on the reverse strand, counting down.
GAAGGTGTATTGAACTCGGAGATCCTATAAAAAAATTGAAATCGGATCATCCTAGCCTGAGAAAAGGCAGAAAGAGTGTTTTATGGTCTCACTGTCTAACCCTACATTTCAAAGAGAAATGTAGGGTCTATAAACAGCCTAAAATGTCCCCTCTATTTCCCCTCTCCCCCCTTTAAAGGCCCAGTGGTCCCAGAGCACCCCTCAGCCTACAGCCCGTTCCTCCTGGTCTCTAACCTGCGGGCTCACCTGTACGTGGCTCTGGAGAAGAACGCCTGGCTGACCAAACGCATCGACGAGCTGGAGGACGAACGAAACTTCCTGCGCTGCCAACTGGACCGGTTCATAGTCAGCATGAGGAGCCCAGAGGGTGAGAGAGGGATAAGCAGATCAAATAGTACGACAATGGCTATATTATGCAGATCAAATAGTATGATAATGGCTGTTTAAACTATATAAAAGAATGATTTAACAATGTGCTGATGTAGTGCAGATCAAACATTATAAGATAGGTTGTTAAAACTATATCAAAGCAGCAAAATGGATTGTAACATGTTTACACAGACATAGCAAAGAGATAGACAAATTAAATGGTGGTGTGGTAGGCCTATGTTTTAGTTTGATTTTAATGTATTTTCCGTATATACACCATCATCAGGGTATTGAATGTTGCTGTTTAAAAAAAAATTGGTTTTCAGACCGCAAACACATTGTAGCAGTTTCTTAAAGGGATAGTTCAGTATTTTTGTTCATTCATTTGAACTATTTGACGTAAGTATCAATAATTATCTATGAACAAAGAAGTGAAATATATTGCAACATGTGCAACATGTTCTTCTAACTGTCTTTTTCCCTAAATCATTCATTCAAACAGGGCTGGACAAAGTTCTCAACCCCATTACTTAAGTCCAAGTATAGGCTACATTTGCATCTAAAGAAATTAAAATATCATGGAAAAGTTTATTCAAAACGTGAACTTTCATACCGTATATTCTAGATTCATTACACAAAGTGAAATAGGTCAGGCCTTCCTTTTGTTTTTATTCTGTTGATCACGGCTTACAGCTCACGGAATAAAAAAATCCAGTTTCTAAAAAATATGTGAGTGTTGCATAAAACCAATCAAACAAAGGATTTATAAAACAGAAATCTCAACTTTCTGAAAAGTATGTTTATGCCGGATGAATTTAACTTGTGTAATAAATCTAGGATTAATGAAAGTTTCATTTTTGGACTCAGATTACAGACAAAAATGAACTTTACGTGGTTTGCTCGTGGTGCAGTGGTTGGAGTCAAAATCACTTTTTATCAAAAACAGTGAATATCTCCTCATGTTCATAAACAAGCATGACAACAATCATTCTCCAGAATCGCCGACTCAGCGTTTTAAGACGAAGTAAAATGAATGAACAGTTAAAGGTGCAGTGTGTAATATGACATCATCAAGTAAGTTATAGAAAGTTCTAGAATGCAACGCTCCCTGGGTAACCCCACCCCTTTAGAATAATAACAGAAGCTACAGTGGCCTTCAAGGACAAGAACAATTCTAATTTCTAAACAATGCACCCGATAGCATTCCAACCATGACACTTTCAAGATGGCGGCACTAGGCCTTGGTCCAAAATATGCAGAAATATGGACATATATGAGACCCTTTCTAAGGGAAAAAAATAATGAACAAAAAAAAATTTCAGCTATTATGCACTAAATTAAACGTACATATGGATATTATAATTATTTTCTACAAAATCTGCTAGGAAATAAAACCCCAAATTCTACACACAGCACCTTTTAAGTTATCTTGTGTTCCTGTATTGAGCAGTTTCATTATTCTAACCCCCCCCCCTCTCTTGCTCAGAGTGGGTAGCAGACCCAGGGCGCTCTGTGAAGGTGCAGCCAGCCTCCTCCTCCCCCTCCCCTCCCTCCCCCATGACCACTCGCTCTGGCATGACCCTGAAACGCCTGCAGGGCCCCGGACCCCGCGCCCGCAGAACCACCGCTATCCCAGGTGAGGAAAAACACACACACAATAAAGCTTTTTAGACAGACTTTAAAGATACAGTGCGTAACTTCTGTAATTAGAACAACACTACTGGTGAGGAAAGGCATAATAAAGCTTATAAATAGTCCTTAAAGCCATAGTGTGTAACTTCTGTTGCCCCCATGAGTAATTCTGAGTAGTTTGTAAA
>CM047520.1:23906830-23917090 GCA_026122265.1 Ammodytes dubius | reverse complement strand
TAGCCAACAACTATATGCAAAATAACACTCCCCAACTGAAGCCATAGATATGCATATCGGTGAACAGCATTACAACAAAAGGAAATTAAAAATTACACTTAGGGGGGGGGGCGCCTTAGTGGTTAGAACTGCTTGGGAAAAGTTTAAAGGCGCAATGTGTAACTTTGGGTTGTGTCAAGAAGTGAACATTTTTCTAAGTTTATTCTTACAACCTGAATGAACAAACTTTCCTCACAGGAAAATGTGATCCCTGGAACACTGTTTGAATTTAGAAAGTTTCCTGAAAAGTTCCACTGTTGTTGTTGTTGTTTACAGCAGCTGGGCCCACCGTTTGGTTTATAAACAAAATCTAGTCTCACTCTGATTCCAGGTTCCTCAAAATTATCTAGTTTCGAGTATAAAGATATAATTATTCAATACAAAAAAGTACAAGTAGAGTAAATTTTTTTTTAAAGTAGAAAAATCCAACTCCCCTGAAATTTATAGTGCACCTTTTTTTTATATATTTTTGTTGGCATTTTCAAGCTTTACTAGATAGTACAGAGTTGAAAGGGGGAGACAGAGAGAGAGAGAAAGAGAGAGAGAGAGAGAGAGAAGAGAGAGAAGAGAGAGAGAGAGAGAGAGAGAGAGAGAGAGAGAGAGGGGGGATGACCTGCAGTAAAGGTCCACGGGTCGGATTTGAACCTACGACCACTGCAAACGAAGGCCGGAGCCAATAAGGTACGCGCTCTAAAACAAGTCACCTTTTAACAGCAGTTTTAAGATTAAAATTAATAATTTTCAAATCACAAAGAAATCAGGTATTTCATGAGAACATTCTGCCTCTAGGCCCCGTTCATAATTAATACGCTACTAAACGGTAAAAAAACCCTTTAAAGTCCAAAAATTTACGGTTCAGTGAACAACACAGTCTGTGAGATCACCTCCACACACAGGCAGGGATCCGTTGGGAGGGAAAAGTAATCAGTCATTAAGCCGGTGATGTGGGTGAGAAAAAGGCGTGTGTGTGTGTGTGTGTGTGTGTGTGTGTGTGTGTGTGTGTGTGTGTGGTGTTGTGTGTGTGTGTGTGTGCCTCACCTCACACTCAATTATTCAGTTGTCATTCCATTCACACACTGCAGAGATTGAGCCTGCCCTCTCTCTGAAGCCGTGCTAATCGAAAAACAATGTGTGTGTGTGTGTGTGATGTGTGTGTGTGTGTGTGGTGTGTGTGTGTGTGTGTGTGTGTGTGGTGGGGTGTGTGTGTTGTGGTGTGGTTTTGTGTGGTGTGTGGTGTGTGTGTGTGTGTGTGTGTGTGGTGTGTTGTGGGGTGTGGTGTGTGTGTTGAGTGTGTGGTGTTGTGAGTTGTGCGTGTGTGTGTGTCCGTGCTTAAGCTATCAAAAAACAATTATCTGACAAGTTTTATCAAATAATAGATTAAATTTAAACTAGAAACAGTCATCAAACCGCCGACCTGGGCCCGGCGACTTAAGTTTGGGTTTTCAGGAGAGAGGGATAAAAAAGAGAGGAAGAGGGATAGAGAGAGGGGAGAAGAGGAGAGAGAGAGAGGGGAAGAGGGAGAGAGAGAGGAGGGGAAGGGAGGGAGAGAGAGAGAGAGAGGGAGAGAGAGGGGTAGAAAAAGGAGATGGAGAGGGAGAGAGAAAAGGGAAAGAGAGAGGGAGAGAGAGAGAGAGGAAGAGAGAGGGGGGAAGAGAGAGAAGGAGAGAGGGAGAGAGAGAAGGAGAGAGAGGAGAGAGAGAGGGAGAGAGAGAAGGAGAGAGAGGGAGAGTTCATCATGCTGGGGGAATATTCCGACCTGCCAATCAAATCGTTCTTTGCACATTATTCAGGGATTAAACTTTCAAATCAACTAGAGACCTGAGATTGTGTCAACGCCCCAAATCCAAAATTTTTCTTTCGTTAAGAGTTCCCAAACAATCTCTCCCTAACACTCATACCTTAACTAATCTTAAATCATAATGGCAAAAAAATAAAAAATAAATCATAAAGATAACCTGTTTATGCAATATTGCACATGAAACAGCAGTGCCTTCTTGAGAGACATTAAAAGGTTCCCAGGGTCAGGGGAAAAATTGATTGCCCGTTCAGGAAATTTGTCTTGGGCAATTGTGCCTATATTTTTGCTTAACCAGTAGACAAAAACAATATGACACAGTAAAAACAAGTAAAACCTTGGCCTAAAACATTGGACAAAGCTAAAACAACAAAACATCACAAAGGTAATTCTAGGACATTAAAAACATTCAGACAATTTAAAGTTTCGAGAAAGTGCAAGAAAAAGTGCCTGAGTTTAAATTTCACACTGCTCCCACTGTGTAAAATGTATTGGCAGCACAGTGGGCGTTCCTGGGGAAATGCACCTGTTGGAAGATAAAAGAAGAAGAAGAAGAAGAAAAAAGAAGTACTACAGGATAAAAAACTAAATACATCTTCTCAAAAGATTTTAGCAGTGGTGGATGACGCCATCTTTAAAACTAGCTTTTTGTCCTTAAGGGCCCCCGGGAGCTTCTGTTATTATTTTAATGGGGAACGTTTCAATCTAAACCTTCAACAGATTCCACATAGACAGACAGAAAGAGAGGGAGAGAGAGAGAGAGAAAGATGGAGAGAGAAGAGAGGGGTGGATGAGAAGAGAGGGAGAGAGGGAAGAGAGAGGAGAGAGAGAGGGAGAAAGAGATGAGAGAGAGAGATGGAGAGAGAGAGAGAGAAGAAGGGGGAGAAAGAAGAATGGAGAGAAAAGAGAAAGATGAGAGAAAAGAGAAGATAGATGGAGAGAGAGATGAAGAGAGAAGAGGAGAAGAGATGAGAGAAGACAGAGAGAGAAGAGAGAGATGAGAGAGAGAAAAACTTTAGAACACGCAAATAGAACGTTAAAACAGGATGAAAAAATACAAAGACTCACAGAACACGCTACAAAATAAAACAAAAAGCCAGAAGAAAAAAGGGTTGAAATCACCTCTAAACCCAAAAGTGAGACACTAACCACACACACACCACACACACCCCAAAAACACCCACAAACAAAAAAAACACAACAACACACACACACACACACACCTCCAAAAACACACACACACAAAAAACAATAAACCCACAACACACACACAACACACACACACACACACAAAACCCCAAAACAAACCCAGGGGAAGGGGAGGAAGGGAGTGTTGAAAAAGCAAACGATAAAGAAACACACACAAGCAAGACAGGGAGTGTCGCACGATATGTTTTCCCGAAATGAAGAACAAAAAAAGAAATGGAGAGGGAGGGAGAGAGTGGAGAGAGGGGAGGGAGAGAGGGAGAAGGGAGAGAGAGAGGGAGATGGAGGAAGGGGAAAGGGGAGAGGAAGGAGGGAAGAGAGGAGGAAAAAGAAGGGAGAGAAAAAGGAGAAGAATGGGAGAGAGAGAAGAAAAGATTTAGAGAGAAGAGGTAGAGGGAAAAGAGAGAGGAAAGAAGAAAAGAAGAGAGGAGGGAGGGAGAGAGAAGAAGGAAGAGAAGGAGAGAGGGAGAGAGAGAGGAAAGAGAGAGTATAGAGAGGGAGAGGGAGGGAATAAGAGAGAGAGAAGGAGAGAGAGAGAGCGAGAGAGAGAGGATAGAGAGAGAGATGAAGAGAGAGAGGGAGAGAAGGAGAAAATAAAGAAAGGGAGGGCAGGACAGTGTGTACCAGCATAATATAGTCTAAATTACACAGGACACAATCCCCCTCCCCTCGCGCGACAATTAAATTTCAGACCCAGATGCCTATTGTCTCCTGTTTCGACTCGCTAACACTGAAGCCTATTACCCTCCCACACACACACACAAACACACACACACACACACACACACACACACACACAAAAACAAAACACACACACACACCACACACACACACACAACACACACACTCTTCTATTGCAGTGAAAACACAATTTTGCTGTTTCTCAATTGTGTTTGGTGATCCTGCTGTGTGTGGGGTGTGTGGTGGGGGTCTGTCTCTGTGTCTGTCTGCTGCCCTGGTCTGTCTGTGTGTGTGTGTGTGTGTGTGTGTTGTGGTGTGTGTGTGTGTGTTGTGGTGTGTGTCTGTCTGTGTGTGTGTGTGTGTGGCCTGTCCTCTCTCTGTGTGTGTGGGGTTGTGTGTTGTGTGTGTGTGTGTGTGTGTGTGTCTTTTGATCTCTGGCTGTCCTTGCCGTGCCCCCCAATTCCTAATTTCTCTCTTGCTCTCCACACACCACGCACAGGGGTGGCCTATATTGGTAGTTGACACACACACACACAACACACACACACACACACACACCCCACACACACACACACACACACACCCTCCAGCTGTTTTCTGTCCATCTGACACTAAGCAGACGGAACTCCTCAGCTTGAGCCATCAACCTCTCTCGCCCTCTGACTGACTCCCTCTCTCTGTACTTCACTCTCCCCTCTCTCTCTCTCCCCTCTCTCTGTCTGTGTTGTCATCAGATGCCCTGGTTCTCTATCTCTCTCTTCCCTCTCTCTCTCTCTCTGAATTTCACTCTCTTTCCCTCTCGCTTTAACTGCCTCTCTCTCTATCTCTCTCCCTCTGTCTCTCTCTCCTCCCTCTCTCACTAACCTCACTCCACCACTCACCCCCTCTCTCTCCCCTCATCTCTGTCTCTCTCCCTCTGTCTCTCTCTCTCTCCCTCTCCCACTCATTTCACTCCACTCCCTCTCTCTCTCTCTCTCTCCCCTCTCTGTCTCTCTCCCTCTGTCTCTCACTCTCTCCCTCTCATCACTCCCCTCTCCTCTCTCTTCTCCTCTCTCCTCCTCATCTCTCTCCTCTCTCTCTCTCTTCTCTCTCTTTCTTTACTACTCTCTCTCTCTCCCCTCTCTCTCTCTGACGACTTGAAAAACCCTGCCCACTTATCTTTTAGCTCAGTTCAGTTAAAAAAATGCACGCGTAGGACCGCCTAAATCCTTTCTGAATCCACTACACATCATTGAAGTACATGTTAAGCTACACATTATTAAAGCCATAGTAATAATGACTCAGCTGCTTGTAACAACACATAACAAACATGTTGAAAACCAAAAAAAAATAACCACTCTCCCTCTCCTCCTTGACTTAAAGCTGGGGTATATTTCAGTTTTTTTGCTCCAAAATCTTGGAACAAACTCCCAGGGGGAAATTGGGTCTGCTGCAACTCCCCCAGCCCCTTTCTAAATCAAATTTTGAAGACTTTTCTTTTTCCCATTTAAACCTTTTAAATTTTGGGCACCTTTTGGGAATATAAAGGTGTTTTTTAAAAAATCTGAGACCCCAATTTATATTTGTGCGACATTTAGAAAAATGGGTTTTCACCCAAAGCCTGAAAAAAAGGGCAAAAAAGCGTTTTGTAGGGCCCCCTCAATGTCAAACCCTTTTTTTTTAAACTAGAGTGACATCCATTAGAAACTTTTGGGTTTGGAAATTAAACAGGACAGTTTGGGCCCAAAAGGGAAGAGGGGGAAAGAAAAACCTTTTTCATTATTTTTAAAATTATTGATTTTTATTTTGTAAAACCCCGGGCCCCCCGTTGGGTGAAGTTTTCCCCCTTTAAAGGGTTTGTAGTTTTCACATTTTTCATTTTTTTACAGAACACTTTTCCTCATTTTTTGGGGGTCCCCTTCAGTCAGTTGGTAAGGGGGTCCCCCCCCCGGGGCCCGGGGCCCGCGCAGACCCGGGTTCGATTCCCCCCCCACCCGGTCGTTCTCTGCTTGTCACTCCCCTTGCCCCATTTTCCCCTCTGTCCTTTTGCACTATCAAAAAGAAAAAAAAATTTCCCCAAAAAAAAAAATATATCTTTGTTACCCCATATTTTTAAATATAAAGATCAAAATCTTTCTCCTCTTTAAACAAAATTTTAAAGGGACTGATGCCCAAAACACACATCCCCACGACCCCCCCCGGGGGGGTTTCTTTTTTTAAAACCCCTTGATTTGCTTCTCCTTTAAAATTGTTGAAAACTCCCGCTGTTTCCTTTGTATTTTTTTTACCTTTACAATATAAAAATTTTTCCCGGGGGGTCCTCACCAACCCTTTCTTCTTCGACTCTCTACCCTCTCTCTTTTCTCTCTCTCTCTCTTCTCTCTCTCTCCCCATCTTCTCCCCTTCCTCTCCTCTCTCTTCTCTCTCCTCCCCTCTCTCTCTCTCTCTCTTTTCTCTCTCTCTCTCTCTCCCTCTCTCCATCTCTCCTCTTCTCACTCTATCCCCCTCTCTCTCCCCCCTCCCTCTTCTCTCTCTGTATCAGTTCTTTTCCCCCCACCCTTTTGGGTTCATGTCTTTCTAAAGGCCCGGGCCTTTCCTATTCTCTGTCATCCAAAACTTTCCCCCTCAAATTTCCCCCTTCAAAACTGCCAAAACCACCGTGAGTAAAAACTGACAAAAGGGAAATTACCGTTAGGAACCGGGAGAACCTGCCCAAAGACAAAAAAAAAAGTAAAATGTATTCAAAAATGTGAAGAGTGCAAGAAAAAAGAGGGTTTCAACAATTAAAAAATTTGTTTTTTTCTCTGGTCTCTTGGTCTCTCTGGTTCACTCTCTCTCTCTGTTACTTCCTCTCTCTCTCTCTCTCCCCCTCTCGTTTAAATTTGCCTCTCCCTCTCCTCTCTCTTTTCTCTCTCTCTTCTCTGTGCTCTCTCTCTCCCTCTCTTCTCTCTCCCCCCCTCTGCCATTTTCCCTCTGCTTTCACCCTGCTGTTTAGCCCCTTTTGTCTTGGCATTAGAGTGGTGGGCCATTCACCCTCTCACATCCAATGGTTCACTGCCCCTCAAAGGCCTGTATATGCTACATCTCTCTCCCTCTCTCTCTCTCTCTCTCTCTCTCTCCCCCCTCTCCCCCCTCTCCCTCTCTCTTCTTCCTCTCTCTCAAGGCCCTGTATATGCAAAAATTCCCCTGTCCATTTAAATCTGTCTCCTTTCGCACTTTCTCTCCCTCAGAATTTTTTTCTTTTCAAGTTTCCCCAAAGAGCAATTACCGCCTCTTCCTTTCCTCGATCTTACAAAGGTTTTCTGAAAAAGAACTTTGGTAAAAGCCTGAGGTGGGTGTGTTTGGGGTGTGTGTGTGGTTGTGGTGTGTGTTTGTGTGTGTGTTGTGTGTGTGTTGTGTGTGTGTGTGTGATGTGTTATTGTGTGTGTGTGTGTGTGTGGGGTTGTGTGGTGTTGTGTGTGTGTGTGTGTGTGTGTGGGGTTGGTGGTGTGTGTGTGTTGTGTGGTGGGTGGGCTTGTGGTGGTGGTGGTGGGGGGGGGGTCGTGAATTTGAGGGCCACCTTAACATGCTATTTTTTTTAAGTTATTTGTCACTGCAATTAGGCCCCCCATTTTTTCATCCCTATATGCTGTTCTTAGGACTTTTGAGCTACAAACACTAATTAAAATTCACCTTTTCCTTTTGTGTTTGTGTGTGTGTTTTGTGTTTGTGTGTGTGTTGTGTGGTTGGTGTGTTGTGGTGGGTGTGTTTTGTGGGGGTGTGTGTGTGTGTTGGTGTGATGCCGTTACTGTGAATGCTTTGGCAAAAAACTGTTGTTTTTTGTGTTAATAAAAAAACACAGCACTTTCTGTAAAAGGCCATTAGAGAATGACGGTCAAACCCTTAGACATTCCCTTTTAGCCCTTTAATACATGGCACAGATTCCGAAAAGAACTAAAGGCAGCACGGGTTTAAAAAACACAGAGAGAAAATAAACGGCAATGTATTCGCCTTTAGAAGGGGCCTGCCCTCCATTGAAATTTTCCCTACCTGTTTCCACCCCCATACTTCCCTCAAAAAAATTTAGTACCAAAAAAAAGATTTAGGATGCCCAAATTCATGCGGGTAAATTTTGAGTATGCTGAAAATAATAAATCACCCCTAACTCCAAATAGCTTTTTGGAGTATTCCTTTTTTCTTGACTTTTTCTCGAAAATGAAACAAAATCTTCCTTAACTGTTTTTTTTTTTTCTATCCTAGGCCCTAAAACTCTTCTGTACTTTAGTATGTAGTGTAGAAAAAGACTAAAACTCTTCTGTATTTAGTATGTATTTGCAGTAAAAGACTAAAAACTCTTCTGTTCTGTAGTATGTAGTGTAGAAAAAAAGGAAAGAGTATGTATTTGGAACGCAGGGACTAAAACCTTTACTGCTCTGAGAGTGGATTCTTCTTAACACATTGTGGGTCTATTGTAATGAGGTGAAATCTAGTCTAAGAATGTGTGTATAATGTGTCAGCAGCAATAAGAGGTTAATTTGCAGTTAATGGGCTAGAACATGCAAAAGTATTAGGATGGTTTTAATAAGACTTATTCATTTCATATCACGGTATCACATACATACAAAGACTTTGAAAAGACTGTCCATTCACTTTGTTGGTGTAGAGCAGTGGTTTTCAAACTGGGGGCGGGGCGCGGGGTTTATGGCAGAGGGGGCGCGGATGAATATGTGGAAAAAAAAAATATATATAAATATATTTTTTTTTGAGTTTTGTGTTTTTTATATTAAGATCACGGCATAGCTGGACAAGAGTTCTTCTGCTTTGAAACCCTGGTGTAGTAGCGTGTCAGGGAGGGACCATAGGGGAGGGACCAAAGAGAAATCACATACCCAGCTTTAAGTCAGTACGGTTACCCCACCCCACCCCCCACCCCGCGGCCAACGTCACTCTCTCTCTCCACGTCCTTTATTATTATATATCCATCTGTCCATTTATCTCCTTACATCCTTTCTTTCCTCCCTATCTTCCTCTCGGTTTGCTCTCGTTTCCAGTCTCTCTCTCTTTTATTGTGTCATTATTTTCTTCCTCTCTGTGTCATCCTGCTGTGTGTGTGCGCGTGTGTGTGTGTTGTGTGTGTGTGTGTGTGTGTGATGTGTGTGTGTGTGTGTGTGTGTGTGTGTGTTTGTGTCGTGTGTGTGCCTGTGTGTGTGTGTGTGTGTGCCTGTGTGTGCCTGCTGTCTGTATGCCTCTTCCCACATTATTTATCTCTCCTTTTATGCCATTTCATTTCAATCATTTGCCCGAGAGGCTTGCATTTGCTGGTGTGTATGCGTGTGGTGTGTGTGTGTGTGTGTGTGTGTAGTGTGTGTGTGTGTGTGTGTGTGTGTGTGTGTGTGTGTGTGTGTGTGTGTTGTGTGTTGTGTCTAAGCTATATAAAAGCGCCATACTGAGGAAATTAAAGGAGATTTAACGGTTTTTGTGTGACAGATGGGAAACAAAGTATGTTGGTGCATGAAAAAAAAATCTAAGTATTATTTGTTACACACACACACACACACACACACACACACACACACACACACACACACACACACACACAACACACACACACACACACACACACCACACACACAGAGGCACGCCCAAAGCTAGCTGAAGAGGTGCATTAGTGTCTTTGAGAGTGTAGCCCTTTGGTGACTACCTCTCATCACCAATTCTCCAGAAAGAGAGTGTGGGGAAAAAACACAACACATGAGTAAATACAATACTCTGCCTGGTTTTCGGGACCCTCAGGCCTTTTCAAATAGCCTGGCACCGCCCGCCTACATGCTTCCGCCCAAATTTTCCCCTTTCCCTTCAGTAGTCAGTCTGGGTGTGCGGTATATTAGTGGGTTTTCTCCTGCTGTATTTTTTAACTTTTAAACTTAAATGTACTATTTTGTCTAGTTGATATAGTAGTTTATTTGCATTGATTGATTGATTGATTTCAATTGAAAAGGAGTAGGAAGAAGTATAACTTATTTAATCCTACCCCTTTTCCACAGCTCAATAATTCATATCTATAGTAGCTTCCTGTGTTCCTTATAATCTCTTTTACAATCTATACAATTTGTTATACTATATTTTATTTTATTCGCATTGTAAATTGTATATTCTGTATTGTTGCTGCTTTTTTTTCTATTTTGACTTGTATATTGCATATTTTCATGTTCCTTTTCTTGACATTCAGTCTGTGGAAAAACAAAGGGAGAATTTCACTGTATGACTGTGAACATGTTTCTTATTGTGCATATGACAATACACACTTTGAATCTCGAATCTTCAATCTTATCAAAATTATCCAAAGCCCATCACCCCCCCCCCCCCCACACACACACACAACACACACCACACACACAACAACACACAAAACACACACACACACAACACAAACACACCACACACACACAAACACACACCCCACACACACACAACACACACACACACACACACCACACACACACACACCACACACACACACACCATTGTCCCCGACTGACAGCTCCGAACGGTAAATTATAAGTTGCTTTGTAATGCACTAT
>CM047520.1:23899330-23901830 GCA_026122265.1 Ammodytes dubius | reverse complement strand
GAAGTGGAGCTCTTAATAAATCCTGAAAGCCTTTAGATTGGCATTTAAATGGGCCGAGACGGAGAGATAGAGAGACGGAGAGAGGGAGAGATGGAGAGACAGAGAGATGGAGAGATGGAGAGATGAATAAATGGAGAGATGGAGAGATAGAGAGAGGAGGAGAATGGAGAGATAGAGAGATGGAGAGATGGAGAGGGAGAGATAGAGAGAGGGAGAGATAGAGAGATAGAGAGAGGGAGAGATAGAGAGATGGAGAGATGGAGAGATAGAGAGATGGAGAGAGGTTAAAAAAAAGCTGTGGGTATTTTCTGCTTTATTTACCTGGCTGGCTCTTTGTTGCTAGGCGCCGGTTTGACACTGTATCCATTTTAGAGCATTAATAAAAGCCTGTTGCTGCCTGTGTTTGTGTGTGTGTGTGTGTGTGTGTGTGTGTGTGTGTGTGTGTGTTGTGTGTGTGTGTGTGTGTGTATGTGTGTATGCGCTAGCTAGACGGCCACCTGTCACTTTACCTGCATTTTATGTTTATCAGCCACTTTAGAACTTTAGGATGCAAATTAAAATAACATCAAAGAGAGTGCTCTCTGTGTGTGTGTGTGTGTGTGTGTGTGTGTGTGTGTGTGTGTGTGTGTGTGTGTGTGTGTGTGTGTGTGTGTGTGTGTGTGTGTGTGTGTGTGTGTGTGTGTGTGTGTGTGTGTTTGTTCATAGCAGTGGCCTTCTGTTTTTAACTTGCAGACTAAAGTGCATTTTTATATATTTGTTTTACATAATAGTTCATGTACTCGGGGGCACATACATACATGAAGCATTTGCATTATATTTCATCACTGCCACAGTTTCTAAAAAACCCTTCAAAAATAGAGCAATGTTTTCACTGGTGTTCAACATAAATCATTGTTGATGTGACCTACACAAGCTTTATACTGTAAATAACATACATGTAGCTAATAAGATGTCACACACACACACACGCACACACACACACACACACACACACACACACCACACACACACACGCACACACACCTACACGCACACAAACGCACACACACACACACACACACACACACACACACACACACACACAACACCCAGAGACCTTTCACTCGCAATTAGCAAACTGTTTACATCAAATACATGTGAAAAAAAGTATTCTAAAATAGATTTCTTGTGGTTTGGGGCAAACGAAGGACTAGATACACACACTGCGCTGTGCTGACATTATGCATTTCTTGGGCAGTTTGTTTTTGCTTTTTTGCACACACACACACACACACACAGTCAGTCACACCCCACACACACACACACACACACACACACCACACACACACACACACACACACGCACACGCACACACACACGCGCGCACACACACACACACACACAGTCACCCAAAACACTAACACTTAAACTACTCTTGACACTTAAAGAGGCGGTTAGACGCAATCTTGAGGTCTGGGTTGTCAAATGAACTGATATATTATAATATGTGAATATAGTCTCAGTAAATACACCACACACTGATGCAACCCCAAAAAATGGCTGTTTTGATTCCATAAACCTGACAGCACACACACACAACACACACACACACACACACACACACACACACAAAACACACACAGATAAACAGTGTAAGTGGAGAAAATTCACTCTACTCCAGTTTGCAGTTTTTCTAGTTTCATTCCAGTTGGTTCCAGCTGAATGTAGACTTTTTCTATTTTTCAAAATAAAGTGCACACACACACACACTCACACACACACACACACACACCACACACACACACACACACACACACACACACACACACACACACACACACACACACACACACACACACACACACACACACACACACACACACACACACACACACACACACTCACAGTCACACACACACACACACACAGTCACACACACTCACAAACACCAGTTTGTAAATGCTGCCATACTGAGAAATACAGAGAGAGTTTTGTGGAGTTGATAGGCTTAATAAACTTTTGTGTGAACTCGTTCGGCGATGGCTTGAATGTAACCGACGCTTATTCATGTGAAAAAGTTACACACTGTAGCTTTATACCAGTAATTAAATGAACTGATACTGTCATGTTGAAACTTTTGAAGCTCAAGTTATGCAATTATTCATTCCCTTGAAGGAGAAAATTATACACTCACAGGCAGGTGAATTATAGTGTCTAGATGTGTTGCATAGTAGATGTAGATAGAGGGGTGGGAGATGGAAAGAGAGATGGAGAGAGGGAGAGGGAGAGAGAGAGAGAGAGAGAGAGAGTGACAGAGAGAGAGAGAGAAAGGGGTGGGAGATGGAAATAGAGAGATGGAGAGAAGAGAGAGGGACTTCAAAGTTTTAACATGACAGTAGGTTTCTCTCTCTCTCTCCCTCTCTCTCTCTCTCTCCCTCTCTCTCTCTCTCTCTCTCTCTCCTCTCTCTCTCTCTCTCTCTCTCTCTCTCTATCAAAGCACAAATTTACACTCATATCACAA
>CM047520.1:23886830-23889330 GCA_026122265.1 Ammodytes dubius | reverse complement strand
TAAATCATAGTCATTGTGACAGTGTTGAGTCCTTGAGACGGTCTCATTAATCAACAACAGCAAAACCAACCCTGTCTGTAGTGGTTATAGTCATTATGTATTCAATCATTGTGTACTGTGTGTGTGTGTGTGAGTGTGTGTACTTAGGCACTTTGTGATAAGGCTTTGTTAACAGCTCTTTATGAAACGCCACCTTACTTCTTTCTCTCATCTCTCCCTAATCATCCTCTATACCTCCATCAAGTGCTGTGTCTCCTACACACACACACACATTTCACTTGTGCCTCCTGATTTGAGTGATTTGAGTGTGAGTGTGCGAGTGAGAGTGAGAGTGAGAGTGAAAGTGAGAGTGAGTGTGTGTATGTGTCTCTGTCTGTGTGTGTGTGTGTGTGTGTGTGTGTGTGTGTGTGTGTGTGTGTGTGTGTGTGTTGTGTGTGTGTGTGTTGTGTGTGGTGTGTGTGTGTGTCTCTGTCTGTGTGTGTGTGTGTTTCCCTCATAGGCACAACATAAAGGTGTGTGAGCCTGTGTTTTCGAACGTGAGTGTTTTTGTATTTCTGCTATTTCCCATCATGCCCCTGGGCTCTGAGCGAACTCTCTCTGCTCCTTCACTCTGCAGATGGGACGCCGTTCAATCACACCATCGTTGTGTTGATCTGTGTGTCCTACTGAGGGATTAAACTGCTCTCTCTCTCTCTCTCTCTCTCATCTCTCTCTCTCTCTCTCTCTCTCTCTCTCTCTCTCTCTCTCTCTCTCTCTCTCTCTCTCTCTCTCTACTCTCTCTCTCTCTCTCTCTCTCTCTCTCTCCTCTCTCTCTCTCTCTCTTGTATTCTGTCTGTTTCAGTTGATCAGCCAGCCAGCCAATCACTCGCGAGCATTCCAGAACCCAGAGCATTCTAAAACCCAGCCCCTCTGCTGCTGCTTCTCCCCCTCCAATTTCACACTCCCACGTCTGAACGAACATGCACTTAATTACACCGCCTGCTAGTTTACACACCACACACACCAAACACACACACACACACACACACACACACACACACACCCCACACACACACACACACAACACACACACACACCACACCAAAACACACACACACACACACACACACACACACACACACACACACACACACACACACACACACACACACACACACACACACAAAACACACACAGCAATAAAAATCGAAAGCATAGCGACAGACACTCAGTGGCGCGACTTGGAACCAAAATTTCCGCGCGGCACGATTTTCAGAAAAAATTTAAAAAAGCGTATGGGTGTGCCCGACAGTTTCCGGTCACCAAGGCAACAGCGAGGGTGTAGCGCCGTGGCAACGTGACAGCAGCTGCAGAGAGGAACAGCTGTTCAACTGAAGCCACATCTGGAGGCAACCCTACTCAGCACACACACACACAACACACACACACACACACACACATATAAGCATACACAAGCATACACACATAAGCATACCACACACACACACACACACATACACACACACACACACATACCACGCACACACACACACACACACACACACACACACACACACACACACACACACGACACACACACACACACACACACACACAACACACATACACACGCACACACAAACAAAACACACACACCACACAGACGCATATATATAGCTCAGAAATGGTCTCAGGAGAAGGGGACGTTGTCAGTGTGTTGTGTGTGTGTGTGTGTTGTCAGTTTCTGTGTTGTGTGTGTGTGGCTGTGTGTGTCAGTTTCTGTGTGTGTGTGTGTGTGTTATTTAATGTGTAAAAAAGCACAGGGCACACATGGCGACATATGCTTTGTGCATTATCACCCTTTAGGCCCAGTTACAACCCTCTGTCACATGTACATTAACTCACTGCGTCAAATTGAATTTAAATTCTAAGAGATATAATGTTTTTAGCGTTTTTTTCTGCCCACGTAAAAAAGCATAATTATGTAAAATCGTCCACTTACACAGTCGGCTGGGCGCTGTGCTGTAGAAAGCCAGAGACACAGAGCATGTTTACCACTCACAGGGGCTAGAGATAGTTTTGTGTGGTGTGTGTGTGTGTGTGTGGTGTGTGTGTGTGTGTGTGTGTGTGTGTGTGTGGTGTGTGTGTGTGTGTGTGTGTGTGTGTGGTGTGTGTGTGTGTAGTGTGTGTGTGTGGGGGTGTGAGTGTGTGTGGTGTGTGTGAGAGTGTGTGTGTGTGTGTGTGAGTGTGTGTTGTGTGTGTGAGTGTGGGGGGGGGGGGGGGGGGGGGGGGGGGGGGGGGGGGGGGGGGGGGGGGGGGGGGGGGGGGGGGGGGGGGGGGGGGGGGGGGGGGGGGGGGGGGGGGGGGGGGGGGGGGGGGGGGGGGGGGGGGGGGGGGGGGGGGGGGGGGGGGGGGGGGGGGGGGGGGGGGGGGGGGGGGGGGGGGGGGGGGGGGGGGGGGGGGGGGGGGGGGGGGGGGGGGGGGGGGGGGGGGGGGGGGGGGGGGGGGGGGGGGGGGGGGG
>CM047520.1:23876830-23879330 GCA_026122265.1 Ammodytes dubius | reverse complement strand
TTGTACTTTCACCCATTTAATTTTAATTGCTACCACTTAATCTTCACCACTGTGTAAATGTTTCAATTGTTTTTCTCTTCACCTGTTGTTGTGTATTTGATGTATTTGCATTGAACATTGTGTATGTATTGTTGTTTTTCCTTTGAATTTGTTTTGAACTCGACGTCATTGTAAATAAAGTTAAATGAAATATGCAACAAGCTGAGACAGAGAGACAGATTAGATCAAATGAATTAGCACCAGCTTCAATCATGGAGACTATTGTTTAAATGCAACAAATGTGTTGCTGTCAAAATGCCCTCTCTCTTTTATTTACTCTCCTCACATAAACCTACTGTGTGTGTGTGTGTGTGTGTGTGTGTGTGTGTGTGTGTGTGTGTGTGTGTGTGTGTGTGTGTGTGTGTGTGTGTGTGTGGTGTGCGCGTGTGTGTGTGTGTGTGTGTGTGTGTGTGTGTGTGTGTGTGTGTGTGTGTGTGTGTGTGTGTCTGTATTTTTATGAATTATTCCCAGTTGACTGTCACGTTGTCGGACCGTATTTAGAATTCAAAAACTTGGTCTCATCTCCCCGCGTCTCATTCCCCCTCTCTGTGTCTCTGTGTCTGGCAACAGCCTCAATCAGACCCAATACACTTCCTATAATTGGTCCGAAATAATCTTCTCCCAAAAAATATTCCAGACACTGGCAGCCTGTAAACTGCATACCGAGCGTGTAACTAATGTTGTATACACAGTCAAAACCAAAATTATTCATACCCCTTGCAAATTTTGACTTAAAGTTATTTTTATGAAACCAGCAAGCTTTATTTTTTTTTTAAAGATATTTTTGGGCATTTTTATACTTTATTGACAGTGTAGAGAGAGGTGAAATGGGGCAGAGAGGGGAGTGACATGCAGAGAACGACCGCGGGTGGAAATCGAACCCAGGTCTGCTGCTGGGCCCGGCCCGGGAGGGGGGACGCCTTACCAACTGAGCTAAAGGCGCCCCCTAGTAAGCTTTTTCTTGACTGGAAATGACACAGGCTTCTCCCAAAAGATGATAAAACGATGTACAAGACGCATTATTGTGTGGAAAAAATATATTTTTCAGCTTTTACTTACATTTAAACAAAAAGTGGCGTGTCCATAAGTATTCATACCCTTTGCTACTGTCGCAGTCTATGGGAAAAAAAATCCAAAGATGTCACTCTTGGATTTTCCACGGTATTTTCTTCTGAATTTAAAAATGTGTTCCCTGCTCTCCTGAAACATGCACAGTCTTGTTGAAAAAGTATTCCATTGTTTTCTGAACGAGTAGTAGCCCTGTTTGTGGACGTCTATCTATCAAAACTATGACGCAGGTCCTTAGCAACGGCCCTTGACAGCGGTCTGCTTGCTGGAAATAACAGACCTGTAGAATGCTGTGATTTACATAGGATTCTCAAAGTGCCATGTAATAAAAAGTCATAATATGTCAACTTATGAACAGCTATTGTGAACAGGGCAAACAGCTAGAGTGTGTGATTATTCCTGTGAAAGCCCAGGCAGGACTAATGGTGAATGATTGCTTGACCTATAATTTGGCCCTGTGGTGCGTCTCCGGCTCTGCTGCTGTGAGAAATGTACCGACAGGACGTGTGTGTGTGTGTGTGTGTGTGTGTGTGTGTGTGTGTGTGTGTGTGTGTGTGTGTGAGTTGAGTGTGAGTGTGAGTGTGAGTGTGAGTGTGAGTGTGAGTGTGAGTGTGTGTGTGTGTGTGTGTGTCGTGTGCGTGTGTGTGTCTGTCTGTCTGTCTGTCTGTGTGTGGGTGTGCTGTGTGTGTGTGTGTGTGTGTGTGTGTGTGTGTGTGTGTGTGTGTGTGTGTGTGTGTGTGTGTGTGTGTGTGTGTATTTTTATGAATTATTTCCAGTTGACTATCACGTAGTCGGACCATATTAACAATGCAAACCTTGGTCTCATCTCCGCGCGTCTCATTCCCCCGTCTCTGTCACTGGCAACAGCCTCAATCAGACCCAACACACTTCCTATAATTGGTCCGAAATAATCTTCTCCCGAATATTGCAGACACTGGCAGCCTGTAAACTGCATACCGAGCGTGTAACTAATGTTTTATATACACAGTCGAAACCGAAATTATTCATACCCCTCGCAAATTTTGACTTGGAGTTACTTTTATGAAACCAGCAAGCTTTATTTTTTTTTAAAGATATTTTTTTGGGGCATTTTTATGCTTTATTGATAGTGCAGAGAGACAGAGGTGAAATGGGGCAGAGAAGGGAGTGACATGCAGAGAACGACAGCGGGCGGAAATCGAACCCGGGTCTGCTGCTGGGCCCGGCCCGGGAGGGGGACGCCTTACCAACTGAGCTAAGGGCGCCCCCTAGTAAGTTTTTTCTTGATTGGAAATGACACAGACTTCTCCCAAAAGATAATAAAATGATGTACAGGAGGCATCATTGTGGAAAAAAAAATATTTTTCAGGTTTTATTTACATTTGAACAACAAGTGGCATGTCCAAAAGTATTC
>CM047520.1:23861830-23869330 GCA_026122265.1 Ammodytes dubius | reverse complement strand
TGCTAATGTAACGGATGTGCTGAGTCTGCTCCAACAGGAAATTATATATGACAACCACACACAAAACACACACACCACACACACACACACACACACACACACACACACACACACACACACACACACACACACACACACACACACACACACACACACACACACCACACACACGTTTCTTGTGAGGACACTTATTGACGTAATGCATTCCCTACCCCCTAACCCTGTCAGAACTAAATGCCTAACCCCAACCCTTACACTAACACTAACATTAACCTATTACTAACCTGGACCTTAAAACCAAGTCTTGACCCTCAAACAAATCAAATCAAATCAGTTTTATTTGTATAGCCCAAAATCAAAAATACATTTGTCTCAGTGGGCTTTACATTTCATACAATATGATACAATATGATACAATATGACACCCTGCCCTTACACCCTTAGCTCGGCTGAGAAAAAACTCCCAGTAAAAACCCTTTACCGGGAATTTAAAAAAATTGAAGAAATCTCAGCCCTTTGAAGAAATTAAGACCAGGCAAAATGTCCTCACTCTGATTTGCAAAAGCTAAAACGTGTCCTCACAAAGATGCCTGTACAAGTACACACACACACAGACACCACACACACACCACACACACACAGACACAGAGACAGACACACAGACACACACACACACAGACACACACACACACAGACACAGAGACAGACACACAGACACACACGCACAAACACACACACAGACTTCACAGGAAATCCCAAAGCTCATCAACAGCTCTTCTTTCCTTGGTTAGTTCTCACCTTCCTGGATCTTTCCCTCAACACACACACACACACACACACACACACACACACACACACACACACACACACACACACACACACACACACACACACACACACACACACACACACACACACACACACACACACACACACACACACACACACACACACACACACACACACACACACACACACACACACAACACACACACACACACACACACACACACACACACACACACACACACACCACACACACACACACACACACACACACACACACATTCTGTTTCCGTTTCGTATTTGCTTTCTCTCACTCTTGACACTTTATTTCTCCCCCCCCCCCCTTCCCGCTGGTCCTCACAGTTCTCTCTCTCTGGAATTTCATCACTGTCGTCTCATTAAGGAAACGTTGATGACACTTTCCACAGAATCTCTCTCTCTCTGTTGTATCTCTCTCTCTCTCTCCCTCCCCTCTCCCCCCTCTCTCTCTCTCCCTCTCTCTCCTCTCCCTCTCCCTCCCACCCCCTCTCTCTCTCTCTTTCTCTCTCTCTCTCTCCCTCCCCTCTCTCTCTCTCTTTCTCTCTCTCTCTCTCTCTCCATCTCTCTCTCTCTCTCTCTCCCTCCCCTCTCTCTCTCCCTCTCCCTCCCAATCTGAAAGAAAGGCATCTCTTATCATCACCGCAGCATGAATCTAGTTCCAAAATAGTTACAACAGATTTTACTGATTTCCCAACAAATTGATTAATCTTCCAACCGTCTGTCTCAGAACTCTAGTCTCGCAGAAAGATCAAGAAGAAAGTTCTTTGATAAGAGATGTTAGTGAATCTGGCAACATGGAACTAACTCACACACACACATGGAACTAACACACACACTGGAACCAGATATCACAAGCGCCGACTGCGTGAGCTGCCAGAAATATTACACACACACACACACACACACACACACACGCACACACACAGACACACAGACACACACACACACACACACACACACACACACACACACACACACACACACACACACACACACACACACACACACAAACACACACACACAAATATTGAATTTTTTCTTCTGCCAACAGAAAGCAACTGGCATGTTTCTCAAGAAAAGAGATTTCTCAGATAAGCAGATAAGCACACACACCTTGATATCCAATATAACAACATTGTGTATTACGGTTTGCGAAATGTTCTCATACAAACACACACCCACTCACTCACTCACACACACTCTTATCGTAAAAAGCTCCAACATGTGCTCACAAAGATGCCTGTACAAGTACACACACGGAAGCGCACAAACACACACACAGACAGGCACGCGCACACACACACACACACACACACACACACACACTCAAACCAAGCCTCAAGAAAAGAGACTTCTTATATGGAATATGACATGTGTATTGTGGTTTGCTCTGTTGAGTAACTTAGTACCAATGTGTGTTTCATGGTATTTCATCACAGAGCAGCCATGTTGTATCAGAGGCTACACACACAATAGCAAGGTGAACAGGAGCGTCTGTTTTCATTTCATTAAGACTTCAGGTCTCTCTCTCTCTCTCTCTCTCTCTCTCTCTCCTCTCTCTCTCTCTCTCTCTCTCTCTCTCTCTCTCTCTTTTCTCTCTCTCTCTCTCTCTCTCTCTCCTCTCTCTCTCTCTCTCTCTCTCTCTCTCTCTCTCTCTCTCTCTCTCTCTCTCTCTCTCTCTCTCTCTCTCTCTCTCTCTCTCTCTCTCTCTCTCCTCTCTCTCTCTCTCTCTCTCTCTCTCTCTCTCTCTCTCTCTCTCTCTCCTCTCTCTCTCTCTCCTTCTCTCCTCTCTCTCTCTCTCTCTTCTCTCTCTCCTCTCTCTCTTCTCTCTCTCTCTCTCTCTCTCCCTCTCTCTTGTTACTGAATTTCAGCTTCTCTTACTTTCAACTCTCATTTAAAAAAAAAAAGGTGCATTCAGTGTGTTGAATTTATCGTAGTTTTTTTCAGAACAGACTTGGTAATATAATGTAATATAATATTCACAAGTATATATATATATCTGTATATATGTTTTAATTAGTGTAGCCTATAATCGTTTTTCTTTTTTTTTTTCCTTAGAATGAGCCTTGTGTATATCTATACATAAGAGCGGGCTTGCCATCACTGCACTGCCAGGAGTCTACGTAGCTCAGAATGGACAAATTAAAGATGCAATTAAAAACATAACAAAACATGTAGAGCAACTAGAAAATGTCACAGAATGTTTTGAGTTTTTTTTGGCATTTTTTATTTATTTTAAATTGTTTGGAATGTTACGTTACAGTCTAGACTATAGTGCCATCTTGACTTCTAAATATTCGTAAGCTCATCAACAAAATCTGACCTTACCTTGATAGCTTTGTACCTTATAAGGTATACTTCTTCTGCTCCTTTTCAGGCATATCACATCATACAGATAATTGTTTTATTGTATATTGTATTTTATGCTTTTCATTAGTTTTGTATTGTTTTTGATATGTCTGAATAAATAAAAAATAAATAAATGGTGAAGGTTGTTATGTGCGAGATACTCAAACTGTAATAGAAATATATGTGAGGAATGTATTTTTGACCCAGATGGCGCCGGAGAACTATTTCTTTTTTTTAAAGATATTTTTTGGGCATTTTTATGCTTTATTGATAGTGTAGAGAACAGAGTGAAATGGGGCAGAGAGGGGAGTGACATGCAGAGAACGACCGCGGGTGGGAATCGAACCCGGGTCTGCTGCTGGGCCCGGCCCGGGAGGGGGACCCCCTACCAACTGAGCTAAAGGCGCCCCCGGACAAGCTGTTTTTGCTATCCATCACAAAATGTACAAGCACTTCCACGAAGTCCAATAATCCTCTTATCACAGTAGAACTGAAATAAATAACGTAAGAATGTGAGTCTCCTCTTGCTGACTGTTGGTCACATGACACCACAGAAAGAATAAAAAATATATTCTAGCCTGCGGTCGAAAAATCTGACCACAAGAATTGGGACATCCTAAATCTTTTCCTACCGTACTTAATAGCAGAAGGGAAGTATGGGGATTGGAATGCTTTGGAAAGTCGCGGCCAGTAAAATAATCCCTAAAAACATTCCGCGTCATAAAACACACACCACACACACACACACACACAACACACACACACACACACACACACACACACACACACACACACACACACACAACTGTCAAATCCACACCTCTTTATCTGGGGAGCTTTGTATTTATTTATTTTTTATTTTTTATTAATCTTCACTTTAGAAGCACAAAACAGCTTCAATGAAATGTCCAATTGTATATACAGTACGTCTCTTGTTTTGAAGTTAGTGAGGCAAGACAAGTGTATTTATACAGCAAAATTCAAAACACAAGGCCATTCAAAGTGCTTTACAGGGCATAAAATACATCAAGATTAGACATTAGAAATTGCATTTGAGAGATAGAAAAAAACAAAGAAAATACATGAAGATCAGGATTAGACAGCGATGTAGAATGGCTGCATATATTAGACAACTAAAAAGGATGGGGGCGCTTTAGCTCAGTTGGTAAGGTGTCCCCCTCCCGGGCCGGACCCAGCAGCAGACCCGGGTTCGATTCCCACCCGCGGTCCCGTTCTCTGCATGTCACTCCCCTCTCTAGCCCATTTCAACTCTTGTCTCTCTGCACTATCAAATAAAGACATAAAAAATGCCCAAAAAAAAAAAAAAAAAAAAAAAAAAAAAAGACAACTAAAAGGATATATGAAAGAGTAAATGCGCTGTAAAATTCTTCACGGAACTGGCAATGATTTCTGAAGACTAGCCTCGTGCTTTGATGACGGTGTGAATAACTTGTGCAGATGAATCGTCGTATCCTCGGCTGATCCCAGAACAGCGTTTCATGCTTTAAATAAAACTTGTTTACCGTCGAAAATCATCTTCACATCTGAGTCACACACATTCCTCTACCTCCTCTGCAATGACCTGAGAATAAACCGCGCAAGGAATTAACTGTATTTATTTATTGCGCGTCGGGCTCCTGCTTCAGCTTGTCGGTCTTTATGTCTAGCAAGTGACCCGTTCGCTATACTTTATCCCTTACGTAATGTACAGCTCCGGAAAAAAATGAAGGGACCGGTCTGGATTTTTTCTTAAATCTTTATCTCTACATTAATTATTGAAAATGCTCCTAATGACAGAAAAATGTATTGGAATTTGGTAGAAATGTTGTCAGTATTTTATAGTATAAAAGCAAAATGTTCATTCTACTCAAACATATGCCTATAATAGTAAAATGAGAGACACTGAACATTTGGATCGTCAATGCGATGTGTGTGGGTGAGTGTGAGTGAGTGAGTGAGTGAGTGAGTGAGTGAGTGAGTGAGTGAGTTGAGTGTAGTGAGTGAGTGATGTGAGTGAGTGAGTGAGTAGTGAGTGAAGTGAGTGAGTGAGTGAGTGAGTGAGTGAGTGAGTGAGTGAGTGGTGTGTTCCCTAACCTTTGGCCACAGCTCAGTATGACACAGATTCCACATCAGTGACAGCGGTGTCCCCAAAGAACTCAGGAAGCACTTTGCAACATGGAAAAAACAGACAGTGTGTGTGTGTGGTGTGTGTGTGTGTGTGTGTGTGTGTGTGTGTGTGTGTGTGTGTGTGTGTGTGTCACTGTAGAACAAAGATCTCTCTTCTAACCCTGGCACCTCGTTCTGATTGCTAATTAGCAACTTGTCAACAGCCATTCCTGTGTCTGTGTGCTCTCTCCTGTCACTGCTTTGGCACGCCACACACACACACACACACACACACACACACACACACACACACACACACACACACACCACACACACACACACACTAGAGCTGGTAACACACACCATGGACATAAAAGGCAGCAACTTCTAAGTATTTCCACTATCAATTAATGTGCTGATTATTCGTTTTAAATCACTTATTTATTGTTTGCCTAAAAAAACAATAATGCCAAGTCTACAACCAACATACTGTGTCTAACAAACAGTTGAAAATGTTTAAAAAATGCTCAATTTACAAAAACAGATGAAAAAGCACCACATTTTAGAGAATCCATAACCAGCACACACGTCCATGATTAATTTGAATCATAAATGTATTATCAGAAACATAAATTATTTATTATTTTTTCACTAATTAATTGGTAAACAACATTTTATTTACAGCTGTAAAAATGCCAGATTTTAGCAAATGCTAGTTTTCATCTGTTGTCCTGGCATGCAAAGAAATACAGGTTAAAAAATGAAACATATACAAAGCACAAATAACACAAGAAAATAAAAGAGTTAAAAAAAATATGTATATCATAGTCACATTCTACACAGCACACTTACATTAAGTCTCTTACACACACAGAAGGCCATGTATGCAATAATGTGCCTTGTTCTAATTTCCAGAGTTTCTTATTTCCTCTCTGTCTCTCTCCCCACACACACACACACACACACACAACACACACACAGGGCACACACACACACACACACGCGCGCGCGGCACATGCAGTGTGTGTAATGAGGTGCACTGTAGTCACCTGCCTCTAATAGAACCGTCCCAGTGTGTTATTGTGAGGTCTAGAGAGAGCTTCCTCCCTCACTTAACACTATGCACAGCTGTCCAACACACACACACACACACACACACACACACACACACACACACACACACACAACACACACAGACACACACACACATCAGACACACACACACACACACACACACACACACACACACAGACATAGACACACACACACACACACACACACAGACACAGACACACAGACACACACACACACACACACACACACCACACACACACACACGTGCTGAGGCGTTCTCACCCAGCTGCTCAATGCTCCGTTACATTCAAAACAAAAGTCATTTCCAGATGAACGCAAAACGCAATTATTGCAGCTCTGGGGTGTGTGTGTGTGTGTGTGTGTGTGTGTGTGTGTCTGGCCCAGTTTTGGTAAAATAACAACAAAAAAACATAATTGTGCAACAGAGGTTAATCTAGAACTTCCACCACTTGATGTCACTGACTGAATATTCCAAACTACACACTGCAGCTTTAAAACATATTTGACTTTAGTATGTGGATTCTTGCATCCGTTGAGGTTTCTTTCTCCTAGCATATTAGAACAGTATTAGGAGACAGCTTTTAGTTATTTTTCACCGGCATGCAGCCAGAACTAAGGGTTGTATTATGTCCCTTTTTTGTCTTTTTAACCTTTATTCATACAGGTAAATCCCATTGAGACCGAAGACTCTTTTTCAAGGGAGACCTGTTCCCATTCCCACGTTACCATTCCACACACACATTCACACACCGATAGCAGGTTAACTATCGACATTCACACGAGACAAGGTGGGTGAAGTGTCTTGCCCAAGGACACAACGACCATGACACAGGTGGCAGGGCGGGGATCGAACCTCCAACCTTTGATCATTGGCCGACCCGCTCTGAGCCACAGTCGCCCAAATGGTTCTGGCACTCATGGTTTTGATGGAATTTTTCTTCCATTATTTGAGGAATTTTGAAATTTCAAAAGAAAGGTCACATTTGTTCGTATTTCGCGACAAGAAACTCATTTCGCCTTTTGCACCTGTGGTTTGACACACACCACACAACACACACACACACAACACACAACACACAACAACACACACACACAACACACACACACACACACACACACACCCAC